>PVJI01023277.1:0-23837 GCA_004026765.1 Micronycteris hirsuta
TACATTGGATTGATTATTCATGGGATTAAGCAGAACAGGTAGGATTACTCATAGCAAAGCATTGGGATGTTGATTCAGATCCGGTGGCAGACACGACCAGGTTAAAGCAATATTCAGAGATCAGCAAGCCAGAATTTTTTAAGATACACCTTTGCCAAATTCCTATTAGAGAATTCCCATCCCACAGACATGATCCACATTTGCTCACACAGGAATCACACGGAGCTGTGCTCAAAACGTAAATTCTCAGGACTGCGTGTTTACACATGTGTGGAAATCACTGCCACAAGGTAGAAAACAGACAGGGGGAGGTTAAGAATAGTATAGACAATGTAGAAGCCAAAGAGCTTACGTGTATGACCTATGGACAAAAACTAAAGGGCAGGGAATGGGGTGTGTGGGGTTGGAGGGGAAGAAAGGGGGTGGGGAATGGGACAACTGTAATAGCATAATCAATAAAATATATTTTAAAAAAAGAAAATATAACAACGAGATTGTCTGTACTTTTGCTCATTGAATGGTCTCCCATGATCAACAAATATTATTTCTAGAATAAGTAGAAGTGAGCTAAATGTGTTAAAACCATGGAGTATTTAGGCCCAGCATGGCTAGAGAAAGAATTCCCCTAGAATGCATGGACTTCTCTTGTTTCAACCTAAGTCGATTAACTCAGAGTCATCTCCCAGGTCTGTTATATTTCAGTGCAGCTTTAATTTTCCTTTTCTGGTCTAGAGCACCATGAAGAATATGTCAAAGTTAATTAGCAGGTGAATTGTCCAGGTTGTTGGATTCTGAACTGAGGGCTTTGAACAGCTGTGCAGCAACACGAGGACACTGAGGTATATAATTAATATATTTGGCCAGGCCAATGGTTCCCAACCAGGGTCAGTTTTGCCCCCCTACAGGGAACATTTGGCCATGTCTGGAGCCATTTTGGGGTATTACTGCTGGGAAATTGCTACTGGTTTCTAGTATATGGAGGCCAGGATTGCTGCTAAACATCTTATAATGCAGCCCATCACAACAAGTATCCAGCTCCAAGTGACAATTGTGCCAAGGTTAAGGAAACCTGGCCTGAAGTGTAAGGGAAGAGAGCTGAGATGCCCTCAGTTCATTGAGTGCCTTAAGAAGGTAACTTACTGAAGCCTGTAATGTCTCAGTTTCCAACTAAAGGGTATAAAAAACCTATACAATGACTTGGGAGCACTTGGTACTGTTGAGGCAGCCAGGAGGAAGAGATAGACAGAGAGGAAAGTCTGCTAAGGCCTTGTGGGAAGTGAGACTGTTCCTCTCATCCAGCCCTTACAAAAATATGGTGCTCACTTCAAAGTCTGAGCAACAAATAGGCCCCTTCCTGTTATCCTTGTGTGGAGATACAGAAGTCATTAATGTGAGATGGGAGCCACCAAGGAACCATGAGAAGACAGTAAGCTGAGAGCAAAGCAAGGAATTTATTGAAAGGGGGATCCCTCAGGAGTGAGAGAGGGGAAGCAGCTGAGCTGAGGCCAGTTCCCAGCTCAGACCAGTTCCTACGGGGTGGTTCTGTGCAGGCTTCCTTCTCTAATTGGGTGTTTCTATCCTGAGGCTCTCTAGTTCCTGAGACTTATTTCCACGGCTTCCTAGTTCCTGGAACTATCCTGTCCCTGACTGATTACTTGGGTGCTGTCACACCTTGGTCTATTTGTTCCGATATCCTGTCTTGCTAGCTGGGGTGCCTCTATGCAAGGTCAGACCAAACTGTCAATTAAATGTATTCTGAAGGGAGAAGGATGATTTCTCTCCCTCCCAACACAATGTTCAGTTAATTTAGTCTGACTGGATGTGGAGTGAGCCAGTGCTGGACAATGTGTGGAAATACATGCCTGTACCTCATTATCTTTAATGGGAGTTTCAAAGGTGCTCACGGGTTTAGTGTCCTATTTGGTCTGACTTGTAGAACACCTGTCAATAGGCTGCTTTCTGCTATGTCATTAATATTGAAATAATGTGATTTAAAGGTCAAACTGTGCCTGCAGCAATATTAAAATACATCGTTCAGTTTTTCTAGATGGTAATGCTAAGGACTAGGAGTGGAAACTCGCAGAAAACTGTGAAAAGGTAAGAGATCTAACTAGGAGAGAGAAGCAGCCAGATGTATTTTTATTGTATTATTATAATTTAAATTAAAGAGGTTTCTTCTTCTTTTTTTTCTCCTGGTCAGGAATCTTCAATCGTCAGTTGACTTGTTGCAGTGCCAAGTTGCAGGGTAGGAGGTCTACCTAGACTAACCCTGAATGGGCAGGAGAGGTTGGGCGCTTTTCTTCAGGGTTCCTCCAAGGCTCCTGCCGTCTCTCTCCCCCTGCCCATGACCTTCCTCCTTCCCATCCTAGGTGCCATCTCTATTACCTTGGTCCTCTTCTCAGGTATCCTCTCCTGGAAAATGCCTTGGTTGGATATATCACCCTTGCTTGCTTTGCATATCATTCTCAGTAGAGGGAGCTAGTCTCCACCACTGTTGCTTTGGGAAGGAGCTCATTAACACATTGCAAGGTGATGCTAATAAGGAAATGGTAGTAAACATTTGTCAATTAATGGCCAATTATCACCCTCCTTTTATCAGGTCTTGTTGCAACAGTAAATACAGGAGCCTGGCTTCCACCACAGGTAACAGAGGACTCAAATTATTCCCTTCCAATCCAGGAGACTTAATAGATACTCACCTCAGTCGCCTCAAATTGAGTAGAATGTCTTTTGAAGCTCTGTTATTTTATTAATTCTCTCTGTAACCAACCCTGGTTTTGCAATGGTTTATTTTTTATTTTATTATTTTTTTAAATATCTTTTATTGATTATGCTATTACAGTCGTCCCATTCCCCCCCCCCCTTTATTGCCCTCTGCTCCCCCACCATTCCCTGCCCTTTAGTTTTTGTCCATAGGTCATACACATAAGTTCTTGGCTTCTACATTTCCTATACTATTCTTAACCTCCCCCTGTCTGTTTTCTACCTACTGCTTATGCTACTTATTCTTTGTACTTTTTCCTCCTCTCTCATCCCACTCCCCTGTTGATATCCCTCCCTGACTTATATAAATCCCTTTAACATTTCATATAATAAAGGCTGGGTGATGATGAACTCCTTGAACTTGACCTTATCTGAGAAGCACTTAATCTGCCCTTTGTCATTCTAAATGAAAGTTTTGCTGGATAGAGTATTCTCGGATGTAGGTCCTTGCCTTTCATGACTTGGTATACTTCTTTCTAGCCTCTTCTTGCCTGCAAGGTCTCTTTTGAGAAATCAGCTGACAGCCTTATGGGAACTCTTTTTTAGGTGATTGTCTCCTTTTCTGTTGCTGCTTCTCAGATTCTCTCCTTATTTTTAATCTTGGGTAATGTCATTATGATGTGTCTTGGTGTGTTCCTCTTTGGGTCCAACTTCTTTGGGACTCTCTGAGCTTCCTGGACTTCCTGGAAGTCTACTTCCTTTGCCATATTGGGGAAGTTCTCTTTCATTATTTGTTCAAATAAGCATTCAATCCCTTGGTTTTCCTCTTCTCCTTCTGACACCCCTATGACTCGGATGTTGGGACATTTAAAGATGTCCTGGAGGTTCCTAAGCCTCTCCTCAGTTTTTTGAATGCTTGTTTCTTTATTCTTTTCTGGTTGGATGTTTTTCTCTTTCTGCTGGTCCACTTCGTTGATTTGAGTCCCAGTTTCCTTCCCATCACTATTGGTTCCCTATACATTTCCCCTCATTTCTCTTAGCATATTATTCATATTTTCATCTAATTTGCAACCAAATTCAACCAATCCTGTGAGCGTCCTGATTACCAGTGTTTTGAACTGTGCATCTGATAGGTTGACTATCTGTTCGTGGCTTAGTTGCATTTTTTTCTGGAGTTTTGATTTGCTTTTTCATTTGGATCATCCTTTCCTTTCTCTGTGAGCCTGTTACTTTAAGGGGCAGAGCCTTAGGTGTTCACCAGAGTGAGCTGTGTGTGATGTTACCTGTGGGGGTGGGGTCTGAGATAGAACAATGGCCCTTGCTCTGCTCTCTGCCGGCTCCCAATTACCTTTTGTGACACCCACAAGCAAATTGGCCCCTCCGTGCCATGCTGCACTGGCTCCTGGGTGGGTGGGCCTGTGCAGATCTAGGTCCCTGTGGTTCACTCCAATGAACTCTGCTGTGATGCTGGGAGTTCCTCCCACTGCCACCTCAGCCCCACAGGTGTTTACAACCAGTGATCTAAGGCTTTATTTCCCTGCATTGGTGGACTGCGCAGTCTGCTCCACTCCCCAGCTTTTCCTCCCGATCTATCTACGCACATACGAGGGACCGCCGGTCCACCAGTCTTGGCCCTGGTGGGTCTGGGTCGGCCAGTTGAGGGCCTCTCTGCGCAGCTGCAGTTGCCCCCACCACTCCACAAACCTCTGGCTTGCCTCGTGTGCTCTCTGCCTGGCTCCGACCCATCTTAAGGGTCTGGGTGAACGTGTCTTTTTTAACTTATTGGTTGTGGGACTTCCAAACAGTTGGATTTTCTGTCAGATCTGGTTGTTTTTTGTTTTTAAATTGATGATTTCCCTCTTTTGGTTGTGCAAGGAGACATAGTATATGTACCTACGCCTCCATCTTGGCTGGAAGTCCAGCTTTTTAAAATTTTATTGTACCCTACCAATGATTAAACTGATTTCACTTAAGTTACCCAGAGATAATTCCCAGTCTTAGTTTCTGAGGCTCAAGCACTGTATATAATACAAGTGTATCGTGCATCTCAAAGCTATTTGCTTTGGCCCTGGCTGGTGTAGCTCAGTGGATTGAGCGCGGGCTGGAACCAAGCGGTCCCGGTTCGATTCCCAGTCAGGGCACACACCTGGGTTGCGGGCCAGGTCCCCCGTGAGGGCCATGTGAGAGGCAACCATATATTGCTGTTTCTCTCCCTCCCTTCCCCTCTCTCTAAAAATAAATAAAAATAAATTAAAAAAAAAGCTATTTTCATTGCAGGATAACTTTTTAAGTTCAAGGTTGGAAATTTTTGGCATCCTTTACAAGGTCAGGGTGGGAAGATGAGTTCTCTTTAGAAAAGATTGTTTACTCCCTCAGAAAACGAAGCACAGTGAGTTCCTCCTACACTTGGCTTGCCATCCCCTTGCTGGATGACGTTGGATCAGAGGAATGGTGGGAAGCTCCACCTCCATGGCCAGTTGTGGTTCTTTATGGCTTATATGTGTGATGCCACTCAAGGTCACTTAGTGACTCCAAGACTAGTTTCCTTATCAGTGAAGTGGGAATAATAACAACTTGTAGAATTGTGAGAATCCAATGAGGTGACACATACAAAAAAGTTTTTAAACTGCAAAGAGTTATAAAAATATTTTTTAATTTTTTAATAGATAATACCTTTACACGGCTTAAAATATTTTAAAAGGTATAAAAAGAAAGTTTCCTTTTACTCTTGTCCCTCAAACACCCAGTTCTCATCCCATGCTCTTATAGGTATCCACTGTTATCAGTTTCTTTACACATATACAAATACCAACATAGAATCTTATTTTTCTCTCTCTTTTTACTCAAAAGTAACATGCTTTATACTTATTCTTCTGAACTTGCTTTTCCTTCTCTTCTACTTAAAACTATACTTGGAACATACTTCCATATTAATATATATCTTCTTTTTTTAGCAGCTGGTTTAATAAATCTTCTGTTGAGCCCTGTCTGGTGTGGATCAGTGGGTTGAGTGCCGACTTGTGAACCCAAGGGTCACTGGGTCAATTCCTAGTCAGGGCACATGCCTGGTTGTGGGCCAGGTCCCCAGTCAGGGCACATGTCTGGGGTGTATGAGAGGCAACCATACACTGATGTTTCTCTCCCTCTCTTTCTTTCTTCCTTCCCCCCTCTCTAAAAATAAATAAATAAAATCTTTAAAAATATATATCTTCTATTGATACACTTCTAGATTGTTTTTGATATTTTTTTATTCAGATTAAGTCTGCGAAGAAGCATTGTGTGTGTGAGTGTGTGCACATTGAAATTTCTCTGCCAGAGAGTGGGAGAGTTTTTTTCTTTGCTAATGCAGATGGCCTGGTTGGAATGGAGATTTTCAACCGGTCTCCCTTTCTGGAGCTTTCACAAAGCTAATCAGATTTTGCTTTGGACAGGACTGGACCATGCCAGAGGCCAATTCTTTGAAAATTTTAAATTTTAGGAAAGAAAAAGTAATCAAGAAATCTTGTTTAGATTTCGATTTATCTCCTTGGGACATGATGAGCCTGCCCCTAGAGAAAAAGGACCGATATTCCTTCCTTCCCATATTTTAGAGTACTTACCTCATCCAAGGAATGGAGATGATAACCCTCACCCACAGAGTCTTTGTGAAGCTGAAATGAGATTGGAACCAAGCTCTCAGCTCATAGGTACTCTATAAATGTTGGACACATGTCTGTTCTGTTACCAAGGGTATTTGATGACCTCTCAATCAATTGAATTCACTATTACAAAGTGAAATATGACAGGTTCCAAAGGAGCAGGAGCTGAACAAAACTTATTTGTATGACCATCATTCATAGTTTGCTATCTTAATGATTCCAATTCCTAGTTCTCTCAGTGGGAGTTATGTAAACATGCCTGGTGCTGGGACAGCTCACTCCAACCCCTCCAGTTGAGCACAACCTGGCCAGGCACTGACAATTACACTACCTTGTATGATGGCAGCCACTGTGAAACAGTACAGCATGTTCAGGGTGATGTTAAACAGTCACTGTGGAGAGCAAATAATTCTTGTACAGAGGTGCAGGCAACATTATTGAAAAGTGAGGATGGAGAACCAGGCAAGGACTGGATCATGACAAGTCCTGATTGCTAAGATCAAGTTTTAGACTATTTTAAAAGCTATAGATTTGACTTAAAAAAAATTAGTTAGACTTTTTTAGATTTCATATGTAGGTGAGATCATGTGGTATTTGTCTTTTTCTGTTTGACTTATTTCCAGTTAGCATAATGTCTTCAAGGTCCATCTATGTTGTTGCAAATGGCAGGATTTCCTTCTTTCTCATGGCTGAATAATATTCCATTGTATATATGTCTTCTTTATCCATTCACTCATGATGGACACTTAGGTAGTTTCCATATCTTGGCTGTTGTGAATAATGTTGCAATATACATGGGAGTGCATATATCTCTTCAAGATTGTTTTTATTTCCTTCAGGCATACCCAGAGATGGAATTGCTGAAAGACAAGTACTGTATACAATAACTTATATGTGGAATCTAAAGAAGTCAAACTTGTCAAAACAGAGGGTAAAATGGAGGTTCCCAGGGGCTGGAGATGGGGGAATAAGAGACATGTTGTTTAAGGACACAGGCTTGCGATACTAGTAGACAAATAAGTCCTGAGATCTAGAATGCGTTATACTGAACATAGACAACAACGTTGTATTATAATCATCAGACCTGCTAAAAGACTAGATCTTAATTATTCCCACCACAAACAAAATCATGTTCTAGTGATGTGATAGAGGTACTATCGTTACAATCATAATATAATATACACATATGCATATATCAAGTCAACATATGTGCACCATTAATTTATACAGTGTTGTATGTCAAATATATTTCAGCAAAAACTAATCAACAGCCCGGGCTGGTGTAGCTCAGTGAATTGAGCGCCAGTCTGTGAACCAAAGGGTTACCAGTTCAATTCCCAGTCAGGGTACATGCCTGGTTTGCAGGCCAGGTCCCCAGTAGGGGGCATGTAAGAGGCAATCACACATTGATGTTTCTGTCCCTCTCTTTGTCCCTCATTTCCCCTCTGTCTAAAAATAAATAAATAAATAAATAAATAAATAAATAAATAAATAAATAAAACAACCAACAAACCAACCCAAAAGCTATGGGTTCCATTAAGGATTTTAAGTAAACGCATGACCCAAAATGTGTCTGGATTTACATATAGAAGCAGCACTCTAGCAACAGTGTGGAAATGGATGCAAGGGGACAACAGTGGGCAGGGAGCAAGTTGAGGACCCTCCTCTAGAATAGGACCATGGGCATGGAGGCTGAGACCCATCAGAGAGTGCAGATTGTGGGAACTAGTGAGGGGTAGGGAGAGGGCAGAGTCTGGGATGACTTCCTGGTTTCTGGATCTGTTGGCCACATGGATGGCCGTGCCACTTCTTGAGCTGTATGCAGAGGAAGAGGGTGCTGAATGAGGGCTGAAGAGCTCATTTGGCAGGGGCTTGAGTTGCTTGAGGGTCATCCAAGTGGAGATGTGTAGCAGGTGGTTTAATGTGTTAGTTTGGCATGAGAGAAAGGTCAGGCATGGCAATACATCACACTAGTGTCCTATAGATTGCTTTGACATTGTTATTTACTTTTCCTGGAATGTTCTTTTCCTTCTCTCAGGTCTGCATCCTTTCCCACACCCTCCCCTACAGTTGAGACCATGCTACCCAAACTCCAAAGCCCTTTGGATGGTGTTCCTTCACCAGTGGGCCTTTGGTGACCATTACCATCTGTTTGTGGAAACAGAGCCTGGCCTTGCAGGTCTGAAAGTTATAAACTAGCATTTCCAGCCTCTGATGGATGCTGAGTTCACCAGCTACAATCACATGTAATGAAAAGATAGATTAAATGTTTCCTCTTTTGATTACAGAAATAATTATCAATTATGCAGCTGTTTGTTTTATCAGCATATCAGCAGGTCTCCTGACTGGAATTCTTAATCAAGTCCTTTCAAAGTATCAGTGGCAGATTGCCGCCTCCCTTTCTCTCTGACTCTGCATACCTACTGTTTCTTCATTTAATGGAATTAATTAACTGTTGTTCCCTTCCTTCTGTGTGGATGTCTATAAACCTACAGGCAGATGCCCTGGTAAAACACCCAGCTGTAGAGAAGAAAATGAGAGTCCCTTTCATGCATCTTCTTGAGTATTGCAGAATAAGCATTGTGGCACGAATCACCTAAAATTGATCAGTTCTGGCCTATTATCAAAGAAGAAAGACTGCAATGGGATGAGTGAATCTTCGTAAATTTAATAGCTCCTTTGAAAAAAACCCTCTGTCCTGCCATGGAAACCATCATTTTCAAGTGAATTGTAAATAAAAACAGGGCCCTCTGGCTTCTTGTTTACCTTATATGTACATTCCCTTTTAAATATAGAAAAGTATACCTTCTTTCTTATTCTCATTGTGTCTGATTGTAGTCATTGAGAAAACTTGTTAGTTTTTCTGAGTTAAAAGATATGAAATGCACGGGATCAAAAGGTGCCAATATTCATTTTAAGGTAGTCAGAGGTTTCATGTTCCTGAGAAAAGATAAATCATGGAAAAGAATTTTTTAAAAATCCTTCCTTCAGCATAGTTAAAATAGTATCATAGATCTGTGAGCAACTGCTCACAGAACTGAGACATGAAGGCCATGGCTCTTTTGAGACACTTCATCTGTTTTTCACAATTCGCTTTGTGAGGAGAATCAAATATTCATCAAGTTGACTGCAGTGGATGTCTGCCCCTCTCTATCCCTCTTCGGTTTTGACTGGCAGTTCTGTTGAACAGCACATCTAAGAGTCTAAATCCCAGACAGGAGCAGGATGGCTGGGAGGGCTCCCTGTCAGTCAACCACGGGCCAAATGCAGTGCCATGAGGCTTTCTGGGAGGCATTCTGGGTGAGTGAGGTCTTGAAAGCTTTCTTTACTAACCTTGGGTTAAAGCACAAGTGATTTCACATTTAAAATACACTCCAGGAAAAGCTCTCTTTCAAAAACTGCCTTGATTTAACTAAATGTTCCCCTTTTGCATTTCCATAGACTCCACCTTGTTGCTCACAGAATATTTTGTTTATATTTCATTTCACTCACCACACTCTCCACACTCTGCACTTTTTAAGTGCAGGGCTAAGACCTTTTTCATTCTTATACCCCAGTGTCCTCTCCAGTGTCCTCTACCCAGTAGATCCTCAACACATATTTTTCAAACAGAGCTAAAATGAATTGAAAGCCATATTCCATAATTCAGAGTGAGCTTCTCCAAAGCAGATACCATGTCTTATTAATCTTTGGAATAATAATGAAGATAATAGCATACATTGATTGAGTACTTACATGCAGTCTTACTTCTAATCCTCTTATTAACGGCATAAGATACATTCTGTTATCCCCATTTTTCAGACAACAAAACTGAGTCAGAAAGGTAATTATCTTGAATTTGTGACACAGAGCATTTGGCCAGTACCACAGTGTTACACTGCCTCTTAGGCCTAAGCATATTCTCTTGTTTAGAGAATATATAACAGATGTTTGTTGAATGAATAAATCTCATTGAAAATCAGATAGCTCGATTTTAGAAGTAGTCGACATCTAATTTCTCAGGGCCCTGCTGGTGATATTTAGTAGACTATTGTGGTAATCAATCATGATAGGAGTTCACACATATGTGGTTCTCATCCTTGTGGGTACATGGTATAACTCACTTTCCTATTACTTGCTGTTAGTCGTAAACATATGATCTGCTTTAGCTCATGAAATATGAGTGGAAGTGATATGTGTCACAAGTAGAAGCTTTAAGGGTCAGTGTGTGTTTCACCATAAATTCTAGCCTTTCCCCTGCAGTGGTAAATGTGAACGCAAATGCCAGGGTGGTAGTTTTCTCAGCCTGGTTCTCTGAATGACCTCAATTACAGGGTCCCTTGATGATCCCTTTTGATTACATGTAGTGTGAGAGAGAAATTATTATTATTTTTTGCTGTTGGCCACGGACATTGTGACTTGCTTGTAACTGTAGCATAAATTCACTCATCCTGACTGGTACAAATGTCAAATAATTGATTTTCCCTCATTTCAAACATCTGGACCTCACTGGCAGCAGTGAGGGGTAAAGGTACAAGCGGTCTTCAGAAGATTCATGGTAATGCAACAAATATTATATGATTTCTCCTAAAAAAACCCTTTTATACTTCTGGGTCAGAGAGTATTGTCTTAACTTGGAAACTAGATATAACTCTGCCTGAAAAAAATTATTAGCATGGTTGCTTTTCTGGGTTTGACTGTTTTAGGTTGGTTTTCAGAAACAGACCAAAGTTGAAAATTTATGTTCAGGTCTTAACTTGGAAACTAGATATAACTTCGCCTGAAAAAAATTATTAGCATGGTTGCTTTTCTGGGTTTGGCTGTTTTAGGTTGGTTTTCAGAAACAGACCAAAGTTGAAAATTTATGTTCAGGTGCTTTATTCAGGAAGGGCTCTCAGGAGAGACCAGGGAGAGAGGGAGGGAGCAGCACAGGGAATGGGTGGAAGCCAAGCCAGGGCATGGCCTGCTCTGGAAGGTAAGTAACACATCAGTGTTTCTCACCTAGAGAAAAGAAGGTGACTTCTGGTCAAGATGGCAGTGTAGGCAGACATGGCTCGCCTCTTTGCCCAACCACATCAAAATTACAACTAAAATATAGAACAACCATCACTCAGAACCATTAGAAGTTGAGTTGAATGGAAGTCTAACAACTACAAAACTGAGCTGAATGAAAGTGTGACAACTATGGAATTAAAGAAACCACATGCATCCTCTGTTGAATATTAATTGACTATAAAGGTGTAGGTTTATTTCTGAGCTCTCTATACTGTTCCACTGATCTATATGTCTGTTTTTTTATGCCAGTACCATGCTGTTTTGATTACTATGGCCTTATAGTATAGTTTGATAACAAGAAGCCTGATTTCTCCAACTTTGTTCTTCTTTCTCAAGATTACTGTAGCTATTTAGGGTCTGTTGTGGTTCCATAAAATTTTTGGAATATTTATTCTAATTTTGTGAAATATGCCATTTGTGTCTTGATAAGAATTGTGTTGAATCTATAGATTGCTTTGCATAACACAGACATTTTAATGTTAATTATCCCAATCCATGATCATAGTACATGCTTCCAACTTATTTGTATTGGTATCTTCTTCAATTTCTTTCTTCAGTGTTTTATAATTTTCTGAGTATAGGTCTTTTATATCCTTGGTTAAATTTACTCTTAGATATTTTATTATTTTTGAGGAAGTCGTGAATGGGATTGTTTTCTTTTCTTCTTCTTTTTTTAAATCCTTACCTGAGGACATTTTCTTTTCATTGCTTTTAGAGAGAGAGGAAGGGAGAGAAGAATAGAAAGAAACACTGATGTGAGAGAGAAACATCAATTCGTTGCTTCGTGTATGCACCTGAACTGGGGATCATATGTGCCCCAAATGTGGGATTGAACACACAACCCTGGTATGTTCCCCAACTAGGAATTAAACCTGTAATGCTTTGATTATGAGATTATGCTCTAACTAGCCAAGGCACACCAGCCAGGGCTGGGATTGTTTTCTTAGTTTCCCTTTGTGATAGTTCATTATTGGTGTATGAAAATGCAACTGATTTCTCAATATTTGATATTTATTTTGTATCCTGTTACTTTACTGAATTCATTTACCAGTTCCAGCAGTTTTTTGGTGGAATCTTTAGGGTTTTCACTGTACAACATTATGACATATGCAAATAATGACAGCTTTACTTTCTCCTTTCCAATTTGGATGCCTTTTATTTCTATTTCTTGTCTGATTGCTGTGGCTATGACATCCAGTACTATATTGAATAAGAGTTAGAAAGTGACATCTCTCTTATTCCATATCTTAAGGGGAATACTTTTAGATTTTCAGTTGAGTATGATGTTGGCAGCAGGTTTTTCATATATGACCTTTATTATGTTGAGGTATGTTTCCTCTATTCTCACTTTGCTGAGAGTTTCTATCATAAGTGGCTGCTGGATTTAATCAAATGCCATTTCTGTGCCTATTGATATGATCATGTGGCTTTTATCCCTCATTTTGTTTATGTTGTGAATCATATTTATCAATTTGCAAATGTTATACCAAACTTGTATTCCTGGAATAAATCTCACTTGATCTTGGTGTTTGATCTTTTTGAAGCATTGATATATTCAGTTTACTAATATTTCACTGAGGATTTTAGTGTCTATGATCATTAGGGATATTGGCCTATAATTTTATTTTATTTTATTTTTTTGTAATGTCTCTATCTGATTTTGGAATTAGAATAATGCTGGCCTGGTAAAATGACCTTGGGAGTCTTTCCTCCTCTTGAATTTTTTTGGAATAGCTTGAGAAGAATTGGTATTAGTTCTTCTCTGAATGTTTGATAAAATTCACCTGTGAAGCCATCTCATCCAAGACTTTTGTTTGTTAGGTGTTTTTTTTTTTTTTTTCTGCTTCAGTTTCAGTAGTTGTAATCTGTATATTCAGATTCTCTGATTCTTCCTGATGCAGTTTTGGAACATTGTATGTTTCTGGGAATTTATCCACTTCTTCTAGACTGTCAAATTTCTTAAAATTTTTTGTATTTCTTTGGTGTAAGTTGTTACTTCTCTTTCATTTCTGATTTAATTTATTTTGATCCTCTTTTTTTTTGTCCATAGAAATTTAATTCTACTCCTTGTAAGAGGTAGAGCCTATTCTTTATCTTTGCCTTTTCCCCAGAGTGTAGGTTAGATTTGGTGACTTTCGTATAAAGATAAAGTAAGGCAGGAGTGATAGTGATGACACAGCATGACCCCAGGGACAGGTCATAAAAGGTATTGCGGCTTTCTTCTCTCTCTATCTTCAGACTTCTCACTCTGGATGGTGTCTTCTGACACACGTCATGAGTACACTCAAACAGCCCTGTGGATTGAGGTCCATTGCTAATAGCCATGTGAACAATTTATTTTGAAAGTGAGTTCTCCGGCCTCACGAAATCCTCAGATGATTACAGCCCTGACAAATACCTTAATAACAACCTCATGAGGGACTCTGAGCCAGTATTAGCCCTCTAAGCTGCTCTCAATCCTTGATCCAGAAAAACTGTAAGATAATAAACAGTTGCTATTTTTAACTGCTAAGTTTTGGGGTAATTTGTTATGCAGCAATAGATAGCTAATGGATTGACTATTCAGGGAATCAGGAAAAGCACTGTTTCTATTGACTTCCCCAGCATCAGACATAGAAGAATTCTTCACAGGGAATGTCAGCATAGCACGTGTGCATAGAAAATAAAGGACAGTGAATTTTTAGCACAGCGGATAAAAATCTACTGTGCTGGGTATTTTCCATTTGCCCTTCCATACTCATTTTCTACTACTCCCAGCTTGCACTATATCCTAGAAGCCTGACCTTTATGGACTGCATTGACTGGGTTTCCTTGTTCTCTGATTTCTGTTGGATTTGGCCATCAGGTAAAACTATGAGGAGGGAAAAGAGTGAGTAAAGCAAAAAAGCAGGGAGTTTATTTCTCTTGTTCCTGCCCTTAGTGGTAAGTGGGCCAGGACCTCCTCAGCAGCTTTCTACAGCCTGATGTAGCTGTTCTCTGTACCTGAATCTTCAGGTGTAGGAGTCAAGTCATATGGACTCCCCACTGTTGTTAGCCTTGGACTGCTTTACCCCTTCACCATGGTTTCTTTAACTATGATTACACTTCTGAAAATAGTTCTCAATCATTCATTTTGAGTATATCATTTCTTTATTGCTCAGACTCTGACATCCAGCTGGGCTTTCTTTGGTGTCCTCTGGTGCATGTAGAGCTCTAAGTGAAAAGACTTGCTTTGGCCTTGAGGATTGCAAATTACTACTACTACTACTATTTTCTACCACATCTACTAATTCTACTTTCCCCCCTCTTTTTGTTCTTCCTCTACATTTTGTTTTTCTCCTTCTTTTATTATTAGAAACCTCCTTCTGAATGAAATCTTATGTTGACTCCAAAACATAAAACACATATAAAACTATAAAATGAGCTATGCTCAGGTTGAAGTGGGTGAGGAGGGCAGACATCCCATCCAGAAGACCTTCCTTCCCTTATCTTCTTGAATGGAATCCCTTGAGGCAGTGCCTGGTAACAAAAGCTCATAGACCCTAAAAAACACTTATTGGCACCCCATCTTCCTCTTTTCTCTGAATCGATTTTTAGCTTCTCATGACCCTGAAACTTAGCTTTAACCTCTTCTTTTTTCTTCTGTCTTTGCTTGGGTTTTCTTATCTAGAAACCCATAGTTGTCTATGACTTTACAGGTGCCCAAGGTTTTTAATTCCCTTACCCTTTCATTTGTGCCTGGTTTGAAAATCCCTAACCCTGCACAACAGCCCAATGTCTGTATTCTCTTTCCAGTGTCTATTTACAGGTGTGCATTGTTATAGAAAGCTGAAATGAGACTGTCTGAGTCTAATAAGTGTCCACGCCCTCTTTCTCAACCAGGGCCTTGATTCAGCAGAAGACTCCTTTTATTCCGTCGATTCCTTGTTATGTCCTCTTTATGACCACTCTGTTCTTAGCTCATCTTTTCCTCATTCTTTTCTCTCAGTTTATAATCTTACCTTCTGCTTTTCTGTGAATACAAGTCTCTAAGTCCTTACCCTTATGTTCATTAGGAAACATCCCATGAAATGACAGGGGCTTAAACAGAATCAAGTCTGTTTTCTCCTCTGTGTAGTTAGTACATGGAAGGTCCAGTGCCCTATACTGGCTTTGTGATGCTCAGGAACCCAGATAGCTTCCAGCCCTCCCATACATGGGTGTGGCCTTTATCCTCCTGATTTAATGTCTACTTAAAATTCATTCCCAGAAGGAAGATGAGGAAAGGGAGAAAACAGGCACATCCCTCTGTTTAAGGACATGCCCCGGAAGTCGCATACAACACATCACTTCACAATTCACTCAAGATTTAGTCCTATGGCTTTGCTGAGTCTGGACAATGTACTTTTCTCTGGGTAGCCATCGGCCCAACTGAAATGTCAGAGGTTCTTCTTCTAAGGAAGACAAAAAGGATTGCTGGTTGTCTGCGGTGTCACTTCAGGTTAGCTCCGTATAGTCACCATTCTCTGACTATTTTTCTGCCCAAGGACGCTGAGCACCCCCTCCTTTATAAGGTGACACCATCCATATATGCCTGTGCTCCCATGTACTTCATGACTATTTGAAACTGCATACTTGTTTTCAGAATTATGTTGTGTGTTCATTTCTCTTTGTAGTTCTGATGATGTTTTTATTATATATGATTTCTTTCAAGCTGAAGCTATCCCAAAGATACTTATTTATTATATTTAATAAAAAACAAAATTGCCCTCTGACTGCCCGCTACATTTATGGATCTTTTGAATTTGCTTTAATTTAAAAATATGACCGTATATGTATGTGTGTGTGTATAGAAGCATGATATATGCATGGAATATGCATATATAGCAAGTGCTCTCCTTTAATTTTTTTAAATTATATTTTATTGATTCTGCTATTACAGCTGTCCTGATTTTTCCCCTTTACCCCCTCCACCCAGCATACCCCACTCCCTCAGGCAATCCCCACACCATTGTTCATGTCCATGGATCATGTGTATAAGTTCTTTGGCTCTCCATTTCCTATACTGTACTTTACATACCCATGGGTATTCTGTAACTACCTATTTGTGTTTCTTAATCCTCTCACCTCTTCATCCTTTCCCCCATAACACCCTCGCATCTGGTAACCATCAAAACCCTCTTCATATCCATGATTCTGTCTCTCTTCTTTTTGTTCGTTTAGTTTGCTTTTTAGATTCAATTGTTAATATATTGTTTGCTATTTTATTGTTCATATTTTTAATCTTCTTTTTCTTAAATACGTCCCTTTCATATTTCATAAAATAATGGGTTGGTGATGGTGAAATCCTTTAGTATTTCCCTGTCTGGGAAGCTCTTTATCTGCCCTCCGATTCTAAATGATAGCTTTGCTGGGGAGAGCAATCTTGGCTCTAGGTCAAGTAAAAAATATTGGCTTTGAATATTTTTTGCCAGTCTCTTCTAGCCTACAAAGCTTCTTTTGAGAAATCATCTGACAGTCTTATGGGAACTCCCCTGTAGATAACGAACTGCTTTTCTCTCACTCCTTGTAAGATTCTCCCTTTATCTTTAAACTTTGACATATTAATTTTGATGTGTCTTGGAGTGTGCTTCTTTGCATCCATCTTATTTGGGACTTTGTGCTTCCTGGAGTTGCATGTCTATGTCCTTCACCAAATTAGGGAAGTTTTCTTTCATTATTTTTTCAAATAGATTTCGAATTTCTTGCTCTTTCTCTTCTCCTGGCACCCCTATGATGTGAATGTAGGACCTCTTGAAGTTGTTTCATAGGCTGCTTACACTATCCTTTTTTTTGGATCCTTTTTTTCTTCTTGTTGTTCTGATTGGTTGTTTTTGCTTCCTTATGTTCCAAATCATTGATTTGATTCTCGGTTTTATACACTCTACTGTTGTTTCCCTGTACGTTGTTATTTATTTCAATTAGTGAATCTTGTTTCTGACTGGATACGTTTTAGGCTATTGAGGTCCTCACTAAGATCCTTGAGCATCCTTATAGGCAGTGTTTTGTACTCTGCATCTGATAGATTGTTTACCTTCATTTTGTTTAGTTCTTTTTCTGAGCCATGTTTTTTTGTCTCCTCATTTTGGCAGCTTTCCTATGTTTGTTTATGTGTATTAGGTAGAGCTCCTCTGAGTTCCTGTCTTGGTAGTAGGAGTCCTGTAGGGTCCAGTGGCACAGACTCCCCTATCACCCAAGCTGGGTACTTGAGTTTCGTCATTAATTCGGGCTGAATATTCCCTTCTCTTGTAGTTGAACCTTGATTATAGTTGACAGGCCAATGGGAGGGATTTACCCAGGCCAGTCAGCTGCAAGTACTGGCTGCGACCACTGACCACGAACCTCCGCCCACCATGGAAGATCAGCTGTACAGGAGCAGGGTGGTGGTGCTCTGATATGGTCTGTAGTTGTCCACTGAGTGGTCAGGCTCTGGGGTTTCCTGGGTGGTACAGGCCAAGGTCAACTCCTACTTGTGTTTTGCCTGGGTCACTCTGCCTGAGCTATAAAGCAATTTGAGATGGCTTCTACTTGTGCTGGGCTTGGAGATTCCCAGGCAAAGCCAAATTGAGTCTAGGCTGGCTGCTGCTAGTGCCATGTCTGGGGCCACTTAGCAAGTGGCAAGGAGCTTGGGGGCTCACTGAGGTTGGAGGTTACTTGTTTGATAGGATTCAGGAAGTTGTGAATCATGAACCAAGATCAGCTATTCATATGGAAAAGTCTGTTAACAGCTTGGGTAGACCTGTAAACTAGGTGGTACAGGTCTCAGGGGATCTCCAGGGTGGGGCACGCAGTGTTATCCAGGTTAATGGAGTCTCAGATATGGTATCTGCCTGCCAGTTCTTTGGATTTGTAGCTCTGTGGCAGGGAGCTTCAGAAAAGAGACAATGGCTTTTCTGTCTGAGAGAAAGCTGTCCCTCAGTTCTCACCTTGATGCCAGACCCTTTGGTCCTCCCTGTATACCACTAATGCATTTCAAGCTGCTAGCCCAGTGCTGGAGATCAGAGGGAGTAAGTCTGAATAGTTGAGTCCATATGTGAGTTATTGAGGCTCCAGAAGTTTCTTCCACTGACTGAGTCCCTGATGGTTTTTGCAGGTAGAAGTTATGGGGACTTATTTCCTTGTCACTGGAACCCTGGGCTGGGGGGCCTGGTATGGGGCTGGGGCTCCTTGCTTTCAAGACATTCCACCCCCTAATTTTTATCCTTTACATGTGGGTATGGGACCAGCCTGTTTGCATCTCCACCCCTCCTACCAGTCTGGATGCAGGTGGTTTCTTTAATTCTGTTGCTGTCAGACTTCCATTCAACTTGATTTCTGATAGTTCTGAGTGATGGTTGTTCTATAGTTTAGTTGTAATTTTGGTGTGGATGTGCGAGGAGGTCAGTCCTGTTTACTGATGCTTCCATCTTGACTGAAAGTCTTCATTCTTACTTTTTAGATACTCTCTTAATGTTGCTATTTAAAAGTCAGTATGTTGATTGGGATATACATTATTGGTCTCAGGAAAAATAAACCAGTTCCATTTCATTTTGGCTGGTATGTTCAATTCTAAGAGACTATCCATAATCTACGAGAGAAGAGACTTTGGAGGTAAATTTCTATTTCAAGTTAAAATGTTATTTGGGCCCATGATCTGTGCTGGGTCTTAATTTATAAAGGTGACTGAGGAATAACACAGACGCAAGTGTCATTGAAAGAATTTTTATTTTCATATTTTTAGAGGAAAGGAGACATGCCCAGCCTCACAGGGCCACATGGGAAGCACCAGCTTTATTCAGGAGGCAGAAGCAGGAGTGAGAAGAAAGCCTAAGCCACCACTTTTGGGGGGCATTTCCATGGGAAAAGAAAGACAAGGCAGGGTAAACATCTTAAGAATGGCTAGTTTGAATAGTGCAGCTGGTACTGGGGCACAGTGGCTGTCCCCAGCTGTCTGGTACCTGGCCCTGGGGTGATTAGGGGGGAGTGTACAAACCAAATAGAGAAGGTGGTTTGAAGTATAAAGGCTCTGTATTGTTTAGTTTGGATATTAAAGGTATGTTCCTGTCTGAATCCTTTGTTATCTCCAGGATTGGCTAGTCCTGAGAATGGCAACCTCAGCAAGGTTTTTAAGATGTCAAAAAATCCTAAAATACAGAAAATAAAAAATATGATTAGTACAGTCCATCATCAGTTTCTTAGTTCTTCCCCCAGTTTTCTCACCACTGCACCTCCTTTTCCTCTTGCTGTCAGTTTATGCTCTCTCCTAAAGTTTAGACTTAAGCCCTACTCAACTTCTTTACAAATTTTAATCTGGTGCTGACTACATGCAATTTCAGGGCCTTACTCAATGCCTCTATCTATCAAGAATAGGAGTATGACCTTGGCTTAGTTAGTGTTCCTTTCTGGGCCTCTGATTCTCTGTCTATAAAATGGAGGAAGATTCTTTTGATCTATGCCTTTCATCTCAGAGTCTGGAACCAGCCCCTGCAAAGGGAACTCTTTCCAAGATATGGTGTGGAGGGTATTCTCCATCACCAAAGCATTTACCTTGGAGAGCAAAGGAAGGAAGCTGGAATATCCCTGGGTCAAATAGGGAAGGAAAGTGTAGGAACGGATTTCAATACTGTCTGCCATCCAGTTGAGCACACAGCACTCTAATTTAGCCTGTTTATTAGCCTTGTAGTTATTAATTTTAGGCCCCTATAATGTTAATGCCTGTTATTTCCCAACAGAGGCCATTTGTTGCAGCCCAACACGTCTTTGTTAATCGCCTTGCTTATTTCTACCAATGTGTTTCCTCATGCCGTCCCCTCTGCTTTGCATGCCCTCTCTTCTTCCTCCTTCTATGTTCAGGGACTAGTATTTGTGCTTCTGGTTTTCTTGTCTGATTTTTCTGGTCTGTGTCGAGTGTTACTTTTGAGCTTAGAGTCAGCATCATACTATGATCCCTAAATGTTGCATATGTATCAGCTTTTCAAACTGAACTCCAAGCTTTGGATGGTATGGGGCCAATTCCTGGGAGCACAGCCAATGTCGGAAGAACATGGTCAAAGTTTACATGGTGCATTTCCTCCATGGATCTCTCTGGCATGCTGCTCTTCCTCCTGCACCAGCTTAAGTTTTCCCAAATGCCTTTCTGCTTCAAAACTCAGTGTTTTTAACCCAAACATTTATGTACTTCCCTATATTTATGTACTTCCTCCATCCCCAGTACTGTTTTATTAATTTACTACTTCTTTAAAGCTCAGCCAATTCTATAAGCCTTGCTAATGGTCTCTGTTGGGAAATAATAGGCATTAAGATTATAAGGGCCTAAAATTAATAACTACAAGACTAATACACAGGCTAAATTAGAGTGCTGTGTGCTCAACTGGATGGCAGACAGTATTGAAATCTGTTCCTACCCTTTCCTTCCCTATTTGACCCAGAGATATTCCAGCTTCCTTCCTTTGCTCTCCAAGGTAAATTCTATAAGCCTTGCTCTCCCTGGGCCGTAAACTCCTTGAGGGACATGACTTGCAGTGCTGGGCACAGAGTAGGTGCTCAGAAACTGCTCTTTGTATATTGGATAAGAAGCCTAACTGGTTTTTTACATTCTATACTCCTCTCCATCCAGAGCTCACCACTTTTATGTTATATCGAAGGCCAATGTTTACTCAGCTCAGAGAGGGACGGAGAGTGCTGTGACTCATGGCTTCCCTCTGATCCCTGGAGAGACTGTCTGAATATTTTTCCCATGGGTGCTTACGTGAACCAGATTTGTTCCATGCTTCACATCCTCCCTGTCTGTGCTGCAGATGAAAGTTTAAGAAGTGAAAACTTCTTCAAGTCTTCAAATCATGGACCTCAGCTCAGGAGCAGGAAGGGTGGCTGTTTATTGGCAGCTCATGGCTTCATTGTCTTCTCTGCTCCTCAGGGGAGAAAATTAAAGCTCTGATGGTCAGATCAGGTGGTTCTAAGCTTCTGTTCCTTGCCTGTTGCTGCAGGTATGAGAATAGGCTTATGTACCAGTTCACATGAAGTGGTCAATAATTTGAACCCGTGACAAAATAACTGAGGTAATAAGATCCTTAAACTAAAGTGCTTGTGCATTGCTTAAACACACAAACGCATAGAGGAAACAAATAAAAATCCTCACCGTAGGCTTCCCAGCCACAGTGCAGAGGGCACCCACCTGGAGGAAGGTGGAGGGCACTTTCAAAATCACCTACTTCATATCACTGCCTTCCTGTCTGAACTGCCTCTATTGGTCATTGATCTAAAATGGATCTGTGTGTTAACCAGGAGACATCCTACTCTTTACTGGTATTAACAAGATTTTAATCCAGCTGTTTAGCTGAATTTGCAGGAGATGAACCATGGGCCAGGTAACTCCTCAAGAGGACATGAGGTTGGCAATGATCCAGATGTCAGGGGTTATTGCCGAAGGCCTGCTTTCATTGCATCACACAGGGAAAGTAACCACAGGGCACTGGCTGATTTCCAGAGAAAGAGAGATGAGGGGTTGGGAGAAGAGTTTCACAAAAACCCACATGGCTTAATTATCAGTGTTGCCGAGACTACAAATTGCCTCTTCAATGCATCCTGAACAAAAGTTATTAATCCACATTTATTAGTTACCTTAACTCTTGAGGAAATGTAAATTAGAAGACCATCTATAAAACCTAGTCATCAGTCTTAATTCAGTTTAGTGGTGGCCATCATTATAAAATAAATTTTTAAAAATAAAATACTTTTTTCTGGAACTGCCCCTGTGCATTACTAATCCTTTTATGGGGTGTCTTTTAATCTCAAATCATATAATTCTGCACTATCTGAAAAGAAGTAGTAGGGAAAATAGGCCTTGCATAGTCATTCTCTTCGGGTTTAGCAGAAATCAAGCTTTATTTTTTAAAATTCTGTTTAAAGGATACAGAGTATCATTGCACCTGACTCTCAACCATGTGATTTTTTTTTTTCTTCAAAAACCAGTGGAGCAGGATTGGTTTTGAGCAGTTACACAAGTAAAAAATTTGAGAGTCACAGTGGACCACTAGAAAAAGCCTATGTAAGCTTATACAAACAGCAAAACAAAGAAAACTTAACAAGATATTGGAATTTTTCTCTCTCTTAATTTTTGCTCTGTTTTAATGTTACTCTGTGTCTGTCTCTGCTTCTGTTTGTAGAAGGAAGGGGGCTCTTTAGATTTCACATGGTCACTTTCTCCTGTGACCCTTTCATTTCACTAAACTTCTCTCTTTGTTGAGTAAAACTGAGTTCAGAATAGCACTTATTACTGTTTTTTAATTTACTTAATGAAAAATAAATATTTATGAGGAATTTATGGTCAAAGCTCCCCTCCAGAAAAAGCTCACAGGGTTCATCCTAAGCCACACTGTCTAATAGGCCACTGACAAGGCCTAACACACAGTCATGTTGAAGAAAACCTCTTACAAATAGCAGCGAAGGAGCGGGGGATCATTAGCTAGGAGAGGAAATGACTAAAGTCAGAATGTATTTGTTGTCTGGAGATATTTGAAGAAAGTGTTTCTTTGTTGTGAAGGGGCAGACTTTGTCCAGAACTTGGCCTAATTCTAGGGGTTCTGAGCAGGGAGATCTGAGCTTGTTCTAAGGAGGAACTATTCTATCAGAAATATCAGATGAAGAAGTGATTCCTCTGTCACTTGAAGTATTCAAGCAGTGAGAATGTTATAGATGAGATTAGGCTGTATTATCTTGTGTGCCTGCTTCTTAGGTGAGGTTTCCTTCAAAATCAGTAGAGCAAGAATATTTTTTTTTATTATTTTTTTTTGTTTAATTACAGTTATTTGCATCCTCTCCCCTCCCCCTCCCTTCCCTCCTGTCCCACCCCCCCCCAGCCTCCCTCCTCCCCCATAGTTCTGTCCATGTGTCCTCTACAGTGATTCCTGAAAACTCTTCTCCCCATTGTCCCCTCCCCCCTCTCCCCTGTCTATTGTTAGACTGTTCTTAATTTCAGTGTCTCTGGTTATGTTTTGCTTGCTTTCTGCTTTTTTTGGTTATGATCCAGTTAAAGGTGAGATCATATGGTATTTGTCCCTCACCGCCTGGCTTACTTCACTTAGCATAATGTTATCCAGTTCCATCCATGCTGTTGCAAAGGGTATAAGCTCCTTCTTCCTTTCTGCTGCGTAGAATTCCATTGTGTAAATGTACCATAGTTTCTTATCCATTCATTTGTAGATGGGCACTTAGGTTGTTTCCAGCACTTAGCTATTGTGAATTGTGCTGCTATGAACATAGGAGTGCAAAGGTTCTTTTGAATTGGGTTTTCAGGATTCTTAGGGTATAATCCCAGTAGTGGAATTGCTGGGTCGAACGGCAGTTCCATTTTCATTTTTCTGAGGAAGTTCCATACTGTT
The DNA here is from genome assembly GCA_004026765.1 of Micronycteris hirsuta. Classification (NCBI taxonomy): domain Eukaryota; kingdom Metazoa; phylum Chordata; class Mammalia; order Chiroptera; family Phyllostomidae; genus Micronycteris; species Micronycteris hirsuta. Next base: position 23,732 of record PVJI01023277.1, read on the forward strand.
TTCCACAGTGGCTGCACCAGTCTGCATTCCCACCAACAGTGCAGTAGGGTTCCCTTTTCTCCACATCCCCTCCAACAGTTATCTGTTGCTTTGTTGATGATGGCCA
>PVJI01023278.1:0-23847 GCA_004026765.1 Micronycteris hirsuta
TGGCTGGAGTCGGGGGCGGGAACCTGGTCACTTCAGCTCAGGACTCAGCCAAGCGGCCCCTCCCCTGTGAGTGAGGGGACCCGGAACCCCCATGTTGCTGCCGCAGAAGGGCGACCTTCCCTGCCTCCGGGAAGGAAGCCTGGGTTCTCACAGGGGGATGCAGGCCCATCGGACCTAGGAGACTCGGCCCGCCCGGCTCTGGGCCGAGCAGGGACGCTGGGCGCGGGAGAGAGAGCAGTGCCCACCTGTGATTGGAATGTAGGGCCTGGAGGTAGGACGGGGGTCTGGGGGCGGGGTGCGTCCACCCTGGAGCCCTTCCGGCTCTGTTAACCCTCCCCCAGGGGCTGCCTGTGGGGTCGCCCCCACCCTGTCGCCGGCCCACACGCAGGAGAGGCTGATTCTGGCAAATGCAGTTATTCCTGGTCCCTGTCTGTGCAGCCTGGCCCCGCAGACACATGGCCCCGAGGCGGCCCTGGTGGGGTGGTGGGTCCTCGGAGAGTCGGCCCGGGGAGCCCAGGGCCCCCGCAGGGCCATGCGCTGGGCCGTCGGTGGCCTGAGACCAGCGTCCATGGGACTCGGCCAGTGAAGGCTGGGCGTCCTCTCCCTCGTGGGCCTGCCCCACGCACAGGTGGCAGCAGATGGCCGCCTCCTGGTTCCTGTCACCGAGGACACGGGAGGAAGACATGTGAGGGAGGGCGGGGGCCGTGGGTGAGAAGAACGCCGGCAATCTGTGCAGCAGAAAATAATTACGGCTACGAAGCCAGTGGCCGGGGGAGTGAGGCCGAGCCAGGCTCGTGGGGATGCGGGCCACTCGCAGCACGTGTCACAACCGAAGGACAGACGGTGGCTTCATCGCGTGCCTGGCCACTCAGGTTGCGGGGGGTGGGGGAGGGCACTGTCCAGATCCCGTCTGAGAGCAAAGTCGCGGGGGGGACACGTCGTGCCTGGCCTTCCACAGGAGAGGGAAGCGGGCCAGCAGGCATTTTGGGTATTAAAAACCCCAGAAGCTTCAGGAAGTGCTGCAGCGACGCTGACTGCGCTGCAGGGACAGTCGGAGCTGCCCTGGATCTGGAGACAGACTGCCCGCCGCCACCGACAGAGGGACTTCTGCAGCCCTGGGGGCGGGGGCCAGCTTGACTGTCCTGGCCATTGGGAAGCGTGGATTGGGATTCTGCCTCGGGCGCGGCCCTGCCTAACACCCGCCGGCCTGCGGGCCCCCAGGCTGTGCACTCCGTAAACCTCAGCCCCAGGGGTGACGGGTGGCCAGTGCCCACATGGCCGCTGGCCTGTCCCCTACAGCCCAGGCACCGACTCTGAGGCGCTGCTGGTCCCATCCATTGTCCTTGCTCCGTCCCCACCCCCTCGTCCGGAGTCTCTCCTGCCGGTTGTGCTCCCCAGGCAGGCGCTCCGTGTGGGGGGTGGGGGGGGAGATTCACGGTGATGTCACACTGCACTGTGGGAAGATTCGACGCCAGGCTGTGACCTGTTTCGGAAGTGGACGGAGCAGGGCGCCCGAGTGTTGCCGTCTAGAAACGAACACGGACCCCCGGACGACCAGAAAGGTTTGCAGGACGGGCTTAGCGGTCTGAGCATCTCAACGGACGGCCCGGCCGGTCGTGGAGAATGACAGGCAGATGCCGTTAACGTTTCGAGTCTTGGAAGCAGGTTGATCTTCCTGCCGCCTGGGCTCTGAGGGTGAAGAGCATTCTCGGCACTCAGACCGTGGGCGTCACCCTGAGGGGCCCAGGGGCCCTGCGGAGGGCCCTCCTTCGCGTCCATGGAGCGCGCAGTCCCCTCGGAGGGACGAAGAGGCTCTGGTGACAAAGGTGGGGCACGGTCTCCGTCCTGCACGGACGGGGCCCGGGGCGTCACAAGGCCTCCGCGCCAAGCCGAGGTCCCCGCGCTCCCCTCCCCAGCGGCGCCATTTTCCGGGAGACTCATTCTTTTGCTGAAATCCGAAGTTTCTTGGTGAAAATGTGTCTGCAGGGTTTGGATGAGGTCCGGCATTGCTCATTCAGAATCTCAGGCCCAGAAAGAAGAGCTGGTTCCAGAGGGAGGTGACATCACACTGGTGTCGGATTGCCGGCTTCCATAAAACAGCAGCTCAATCAAGGACGTCGGGACGTTTGATCCCATGAGTTTTTATTGTTTTTTCCCCAGTGATCCTCAGGGTACTTCTGCTCCAAACGTCCACCACGTCCCGGAGCTCTGCCCGGGGCTCTGAGTTACCTCCCTATCCCACAAGTTGTGTTTTTGTTTGATTTCTGCGTCCCCTGCCACGCGGGCCAGGAGCTGGCCAACTCCCTCCGCGGAGAACCGGACGCTCAGTGTCCCAGGCCCGTGGCCACTGTCCGAGAGCAGGTGTGACGCGTCCCCTGAAGCTTCATTCACAGAAACCGCCTGCGGGCTGCGGTTCCTGCCGCGGCACCCGTGGTCAGACGGTGCTCCCACCGAAGCTCACGGCGCCTCGGCCTCCCACGGCTCCTCGAGGCGCCCGAGTTCCGAGCGGAGGCTTCCTGAGAACACGAGACCGGACTCACGGGTTTCTTTCAGGAGCCGTTTCGTTTTCCTCATTCGGAATTCGGATGGGCCTCTGGCCGCTGCGATGCTCACGCCGCACGCGCCTGGGTGAGGCCTCCGATGAAAAGGCCCCTCTGTTCTGAAGCCTCCGTGGAAAATGGGGGTCAGAGGCCACTTAGAACCGAGGGGCAGAGCTACTTATTGTCATCTGAGTTCACTTCCATTATTCCAAGTGGCATTTCACGGCTCTCACTGCGATTTTAAATGCCCGTCCCCGAAGGGTGTCATCCGCGCTCGACAGTCGGCCCCTGCAGGGGTCAGAGCGGCCGTCTGTGTGGCATGGGACACAGCCGCCGCCGCGTTCCGAAGGCTGGCGACACTCACTCCAAACTGCGAGGCGTCGAAGCCGCAGCTTTCACCTCGCCTTTGCGGCGCCGGGAACAGGGAGGCAGGCAGGTCGATGCCCCGTCAGGGGGGCTGATCACTTCTGTCCACCCTGCAGCCCGTCAGGGCCCCTCTGGGTCCGACCGACGCCTTGGACGCCATTTGCAGCCGTGGCTCGCGGCGGTCCCGGTGCCCAACTGAGCGGGGAAAACACGTTAAAGTCTTTCTGGTGGATCACGCCTTTACACACACAGAGTGCTCAATGCTGCTTCATAAAGCAGATTGACTGGAGGCAGTTACTAAGGTGACGATCAAGAAACGCAGCTTCTCCTGGCCGAGACCGATCGTCTGTTAAACAGCATGTGCTCACTTTCCACCCACAGCTGGAGGCAGCTCCAGTGAAGTCACCAAAGCTGCTCGGCCCCACCGGACAGGCCCCTCTGCTCTCCGTGGAGCCCCCAAGTGTCTGCAGCTTCTCGGTGAAGGATCTCGACCTCCCGCGTGCCGACTCATGACCTCGGGCAGATGCCTTCATCGCGCTGAGCCTCCGTGTCCCCGTCTGCGCGGCGGGAGCAGTGAGGACACCAGGACCTTCACACTCCACAGCGAGAAGAGACGGAAAGTGAACGTTTAAAGCGCTCAGAGGCGTTCCTGGCAGGGGTCACGGGCTGTGAACTAACAAGCAAAGCTACCTTGTCCAGCGTCACAAAGCTGTCAGTGCGCAGCCGGGTACGGGGTGCCACAGGGGACGCGGAGAGAGACGGCTGCAGGATGGGGGACCCGGCTCACGCCACCTTCCTGGCTCCGGGCCTGCCTCTCCCTTCCGCTCCATTGCTTTAATTGTGCCGAGCCGAAGTGAAGCCCCCCGCCTGCCCAGGCAGGGGGCAGCGGACGTGGGAGGGAGGGACGAGGAGGGCTGCCCACCGATCACAGCGCACTCCCACCTTCCTGTGGGCGGCGGGCAGGCATTCAGGGGCAGACGTTCCCAGGATGGAACGCTTGGCGCTTCTCTCTCGGAGCCCCGACTCCTTTTAACCTTCGGGACGCTGCCACTGTGAGGGAGCCGGGAGCATGGCCGGGGACCATCCATAGCCCAGGGCTGGGCCGGTCGCGCACGTCGCTGGTGCGCCCCTCTCCTTGTGACCCACGCCCTCACGCACGGTGTTTCTTCTGCGTGTGGACAGAGGTAGTTTGCACAGCCGGAGAGTCCTCTTCTCCGCTCCCCTGGCCCGGCAGCTGCCCGTGGCTCCGGTCAGAGACGGCCTCCTCCTCTTAACCAGTGGCGCTGGGACACGGTACCCTTTTCAGGTAAGCGTTTCCCATACTCACTCCAAACTTGAACCCCAACTCACCTCTTGGCTACAGGAGAAATTTTAAAAGGAGACGAAAGAGAGAAAGTGCAAGCTATTCAGGTCTCCTTCCGTCTCTCCCTGGTGCTCCGTGACTGGCCCCGGCGGTGGGGAGTCCCAGCCCACGCGGGGGCCGAGCGAGAAGTGCCGTGTGCGTCTGTGTCGGGCCCGAGTGTCCCTGCCCCTTGAGGACGTTTCCCTCCCAGGTGACCTGGTGACACAGGAGGCACCCGTGGAGCGCCCACCCCTCAGTCGGGGTCACAGAATGACGCGGGTGGCCTCACACCCACAGTGACCGGGACTCTGCGGAGGAGCCGGGGTTGGCAGGGGCTGGGCCCCCGCGTGTCCTCTCAGATGCACACCTCCCAGGAGCAGCCCCGCTGCTGGCGTCCCGGCCGTCATCCTTCCCTTGCTGGAGTCCCGGGGACACGGAGGCTCAGGGGCTGAGCCCTCTGGTCTCAGGTCTGTTTCTGCCCAGAACGCAGGACGGAGGGAAGCGTCGCGCTCCTTCCTGTGCTGGTTCACTGCAGAGCCTCAGCTGAGCTCGGGTGCCGCACTTTGCTGGTCACCAGCACTGCGCAGGGACTGAACCACGGCTCCTGTCCTCACCGGCGGTGTCCGGGCATTAGGGGGGACGGGGCAGCGTACATAAGTGAAGGAGACAGTGACCGCTCCTTTGGGCGCTGCTCAGAGCACAGGTGTCTCTGTGAAGGAGGGTGACGCCGCACTGAGTCCCCCCCTCGTCAGCCCGGAGTGCCAGCGTCCCCACGAGGGAGCCTGGGCTCGGCTTCCCTGGCGGACTCTCTCTGCTCCTGCTCCCCCAGAACACCAGAAACCCCCAGCCTCAGCGCTGCTTCCACAGCCAGGAGGCCTGTTGCGCCCGTCACCATGGCGATGAGATGCATTCCTCAGGAACCCCCCCGCCCCACTCCCCAGCCTGCACCCCCAGGGCCCTCTGCGAAGACTCTTTATGGAAATCAGCAGTGGCCTTTGGAGACCGACAGAGTGGTTCATGCCGCAGCTGTTTGCTCTGGTTGGTAATGAGAGCGCAGAGCAGTGCGATTAATGCCCCCGAAGGTGTCCCAGAGCGGCGGCGCCTCCTCCGCCCGGCTCCTTCTCTGCCCTGTGACTGCCCGTCGGGGGGGGGCAGCCAGACTGCACCCCACTGCACAGCCCAGGTGCACGCCGCCTCTGACGTGCACCCCCTGAAACGCGGAGCCAAGTCGTCACCACACGGGGGGCAGTTCCCACGTTCCACCTGCGCACTGGTGCGGATGTGGCAGCGGAGCCAGTGAGACAAACCCAGGGGCCCCGGGGCAGCCCGTGCGGAGGGGCCGGTCCCGCCCCCGCGGCCTGCGTGGCCTCACAGAAGGCGGGGCCTCGGGCAGGTCCGTGCCCCCTGAGCCGGGTCCTCCAGGGCAGCTTCCCAGGCGCTGACCTCTGCACAAAGGGCCGTGAGTGCTTATTTTACGTTGTAAAACGCGCGCACTAGGACTGCAGTTGGGCGTGAGTAGTCGCGTCTTTTCTAGAATTGTGGCTTTTCTCCCTTGAGAAACAGACCGTGTGCATGGTGTGGGCGTGAGGCAGGGCCGCCGAGTGTGGCCGATGCTGGGTCGTGGGGGCAGTTCTCCGGCAGGAGGGAGTCGGGGCTCCTCGAGTGGCCAGACCGGCAGCGCGTGCTGGGCCGGATGACCGCGGCGCGGGGTCCCGAGCTGGCCACGCTGGCTCCTCCGTCCCTTCGCCGATCAGACGGCCGGTCGGCAGTGAGTCCTCAGGGTCGGGGACATCGGGCTGTGCAATGCCAGGTGAGGGGCTTCATGGAGACACAAGTGACAGTTTGCAAAGCCACATGTCTGAACGACGAGAGAGGCAGCCGGTCCAGCCGTGGCCGGGGAACCACCGGGCCAGAGCCCCCAAGCCGATGGGGCAACGACGCACAGGGGGAGGCCCCAGCTCCGCTCGCTGGCAACGAAATTGCCGTCATGTGGGCCTGACCGCCGGCCCACGGTGAGCCCGGTCCCCCGGAGGTGTGACGGATTTACCAAATGTGACCCCGGGGGGTGGACAGACCTAATGCAGTTTCCAACACACTTAGCCAACTCGGAGAGGGTCCTGTGTCCTCCGCGGGACGTGGAGGTCAGCGTGTGCCTGGGCATCGGGCAGGGGCTGGGCCGGACGAGGGGAAGACGCGAAGGACCCCTGTCCCAAAGAATCAGGTCACAGCCGTCTACAGGTATCCCTTAGCTCCAGGCGCTGGTCCTTCCAGCAGTCTTCCCAAAGGGACCCGGCGCTTCCTGTCTCTGCGGCTGCCTGTGGGGGCCCAGGGGGCGCGCCGAGAACCGTGAACCCCCAGCGTGCATCTCAGCTCAGCTGCGGCCCTCCCGTCCCGAGCGGGGCACTTCTCAGTCAGTGACCCGGGCCGAGTGAGCCCGTCTCCAAGGGCCACTGTGTGCACGATTCAGGGGTTCAGACGCTCGCAGGGTCCCACACTTGGAGCATCTCTTCTCACCACGTTCCTTCCACCCTCAGCACCTTTCCTCCTCACCGCTGAGGGCAGGAGAGAAAAGAAACGCGTGGGCTCCTCCCCGATCCAATACCCCAGAATAAACGGAGCCGGCGGGGCCGTAGGTCGGCTTTATCAGCAGCACACGCGGCATCCCTGCCAGCACCTTTGACCTCAGCGGCCTCTGAGCCGTGACGAAGGCTTGGGGCCGCGGCCCAGCCGCCTGGCCTCCCGACTCCTCCGCTGCCCCCGCAGTGACCCCACGGCGCTAAGTGCCTCCCGAGGGGCCGCGGGGGGGCCTCTAATCTCTGTCCACACGCTGTCTCCCCGAAGCAGGAGATCCCACAAGCCGTTCCAGTTTGTGACAAGAAAGATAAGGACAAAAAGCAGGGCTTTGGAAAAAAAAATTGTCTTGCCCTTCAAAAAAATACCTACTACTTCTGACAATTTTGTTCTGAGTTCAAAATATAATCTAGTTTCGCACGGTTGATTCTATAACTGCATTTCGATAGGGAGGCCACAGCCATACGCAAGCACTAGGTTTGAGTGAAGTAAAAGGACATGAAGTGGGCGTCTCAGCCACACGCACACGCACCGGTAGGTGTGCAGGGCCGCGCGTGGCTGGCAGCGCCCGGCGGACAGCGGCAATGCCCGACGTCCCCACAGCACACGGAGTCCCCCCCACGCAGCTCCAGAGGCAGCCGGTCAGTGACTCAGCACGAAACGCCCCCCGCCTGCTGCGCTGACCGGAGGCCGCACCGCGTGTTCCCGCCACGCCGTCTGGATTTGCCTGAGAGTCGGGACACCGTCCCGTCGTCGCACAGAGGAGGAGACAGAGGCCGGGGCCGCGCCGTGGCGGGGGCAGAGCCGGGCTGCGCAGAAACAGCCTCCCCGGGCCGGAGTCTGCGTGGCTCTGGGATACTTTTCTGTAAAAATATTAAATCTCTGCCTTAAATGGTCATCATCGTCGTCATCAGCACTTGTGATTCGCGGTTCAGGCTGTGTTTTCACTCGTCATCGAGGAGAGGAGCCTGGGGCTGTGCCCGCGGGGCTCTGACGCGGGCGGGGGACAGGGACGGGGAGGAGGGGAACAAAGGCGAGCGTGTGAGTAGCGCCCGTGTCCCCGTTTGAGTCGGGCGTCCGCCGCCGCTGGGTCGAAGCTGCGTGGGCTGCAGCCAGCAGCCCCCAGGAGGAGGGAGCGTGAGGTGGTCCCACGCGGGGGCCCCAGGGAGGCAGTTCCGCCCCAGAGTCGCACCTCAGACGCCCTGTCCTTTGGCAGCACGTGGTGGCGACGCCGCCGACGTGGACACGGCTGGAAGCGCCTGTTGCAGGCGCTGTGGCTTCTCCCTCAGTCCCGCGGGAGCGATGTCCCGAGCGCCCACGGTGTGTCCTCCGAGAAAGACGTCCTTCCAGCACGATGTCGTCGCAGTTGGGGGTCGGGCAGGGACACCCGTACCAGCAAGTGTGGAGTGAGTGATCTGGTCCGCCGTGTTGGTGAGTGTTCAGCCGGCTCCGCAGGAAAAGTGACCCAGATCTGTCCCTGCCGTGGTCACCATGCGGTGAATGCCGCTCCTCCCCCGTCACCAGGGCCGAGTTTCCCAGGTGACGTCACTGCGGGGGGCACGGGTCGCCGGCGTCACGTACTGCGTTACAGGTTTTCGCACAGATGACGCCCGTCGGCACACATGCACGCAAGTACACGCACATGCACACCATGTACAGCGTGATGAGTGCAGCGTGATGTGAGATTGTCCCACCAGCCCGTGGTGCGATGAAATGACCTGTAAGTCGAGGCCAGTGTGACCTCACACTTGTGCTGAGCTGTGTGTCAGCTGAGTGTGGCCGCAGGGAGCCGCGTCCCACCCCAGGCCTCAGTGCCCTCCTCTGTGTGACGGGAGAAACCCCAGTGCCTGCGGCCGAGGCCGCTCTGGGAACAGCCTGGGGGGCTGGTTGGCCCCCTGAGCGCCAAGTGCAGGAAGGGGGACATAGGTACACAGTGTTCCCGCGGAGGTGGGTGGCTCTGAGGACACAGGAAGGCGGAGTGAAATCCTGTCGGTCGGCCGGGCTCAGCGGCGGAGCACTTGAAAGGGGCTTTGAGCCCCGGCTGGTGCGGCTCCGTGGACAGAGCTCCGGCCTGAGAACCAAGGGGTCGCTGGTCGCCCCCAATTGGGGGCGTGTGAGGGGCAACCACACGGCGATGTTTCTCTCCCTCTCTCCCTTCCTTCCCCTCCCTCTCCCTCTAAAAATAAATCAAATCCTAAAAAAAAACGAAAGGGACCTCGAAGGCTGAGTGCTCCCCCAGGGGCGCCACGGGAGGTGGGGGGCAGCTGTGTGTGGTTGCTGCAGAGGGCGCGGTGCCCGGGGCAGGTGCCTCCTCCCCTCCCCCACCTGACAGCCGCCCCGCCTGCTCCTGCTCTGGGGGCCCCTCCTTCCCAGGGACCCGCGAGCCACGCGGACAGCAGCCACTCGGCAGCGTCTGCAGAGTGGGGTGTCACGGTTCAGAACGGCGGGGAAGCAGACGCAGCGTGAGGAAGGGACACCAGTGACGCGCAGTGTGACAGCAAGCAAACCTGCGTGCTCACGCTGCCGGTGCAGCCCCCGGGGACCACACGACTGTGAATCTGAGAGCCGGTCCGGACACGAGACGGACCCAAAAGGGCTTCCAGGGGTCAGAGGCCGAGAAGCCTGGGCCGTGGTGCCCCCTGCGGGCTCCCGTTAGGCCACAGGCGAGCACGAGGTCACTGTGTCACTCGGAACAGTCTCTGCCGCCGTCAGCTACTGCAAGCCGCCCCCTCTGAGCGAGGACGGTCGCCGGAGGGAGCAGTGAGCGCGGGGGGCGTGGGGGTCTCTGGAATCACCAGCCGGCCTCGCCGCAGCCCGACTCGCACGGAGCCAGGACTGCGGGCGGAAGAGCTACTTTAATTATCAGAAGCAATTTCACACGTGGTTTAACAGTCGTAAGTGGAGTTTTGAGTTACGATTTCCGTGGCAACAGCTCATTTCCTTTGTTTGGATAAAGCGCAGGCCTGGCGAGAGGACAGCGGTGATACCCTTCCAGGCCGGAGGTTCTTCTTGGCGGGCGCTCCGCCCACGCTGCTGCCGCCAAAGCGGGGCTTCCCTCCGCCCGCAGGGGCCCGGCCCTTGTCAGCACGTCCCACTGGTCCCAGCTGCCGTCCCCACAGACACCCAGCAAGGTGGTGGCTGGTTCCCGTCCCGAGCACGTGCCGTATGTCGGGATTGGACTTGTTGCTGGAAATGCACAGGCCACTTACCCAGCATCTTGTCCTGAGACGGGACGGGGAGGGCGAGGGGCGGGAGGGACGCCGTGGTGACAGGTAAGCGGAGGACACAGGGAGGCAGTGACCTAACGGACACGTCGTTGGGACGACATCCTTCTCTCTGCCGGTGGAGGGAGTCAGGCGGAAGAAGAGTGGGCTTTCCTGCTCCCGGTGCCATTTCGGTCAAGCGGGCGTGTCAGGCAGGACTGGGAGTCTGAGCTCCGTGCCTGGGACCCGCGGGCCGGCTGCTGTCCCTGGTGCTGAAGGCCAGCCCTCAGCCCTCCTTCCGCTGTCACACCACACTGCACACCCTTACTTACAAGGACACACAGGTGTGCATGCTGTAACACGCACAAACACATGGTCTCACACGCACAAACACAGGCGCGCACACACGAAACCCAGCGCTCACTGCGATGAGCCTCCGCCATCTCGCGGCCCTGGCTGACCACGTGGAGAAGGACCCCCGCCCAGCCGTTCGCCCACCAGAACTGCGCGGGACTGAGAACGCCAGCCCCGCTGAGTGGGAGCCCTGGGGCCCTGAAGCCTGTTGCCCCCGCAGCTCCCTTGGCAGCCTTGGAAAGCGAGGCTTGCGGACACGCACTGAGGTCACCCTGAAACTGCCCCCGGGCTCCATCACACTCAGCTCAGGCCCGTCGTCTGAGCCCAGCTCCTCTCCCTGGTGCCTCCCTGCCCTGCCACCGAACCAGGACTCCCGTGACACATGAAAGGGACAGAGACCACGGCAGCCAAATGACGGCACTGAAGCAGTTTAGGAATGAGCTTGAGGCCCTGAATTCTGGGGAAAGATGTCCAGGGATCGGGGAGGGCAGGGCTCACAGGGGACCCCTGCCTGAGGGGTTGGGGCCAAGCGAGTGGGACGGAGAAACGGAAGAGGCGGCTCGAGAACAGGGCTTGACCGCCGAGGAGGCCAGCGGTCCGGCGTTCTGGGGCGAGCCGCGCTTGCCAGCGCTGAGTGGGAGGGGGGGCGACCGGCGCCTGCTCTGGCCTGTCTTCAGGAGGGGTCACAGGGGAGCCCGGGGCAGAGTCGAGCAGGGGTGAGTGTCAGAGCAAGAGCAGGGGGTGTTCTCGTGGCCCAGACGGGCGGCCAGGGCCCCCGCGGTCCCCTCAGCCAGGTGCGACGGGACGGCGGGCAGCTTCCAGCCAGACTTCTGTTTGCAGAGCCTCGTGAGACTGTGGCTGGTCACAGGCGCCGCCGCAGACGCGTGGGTGCTTCTGCAGACAGATCTGCCGCCTGACTTGTCGGCTGTGGGGGGAGCCGTGCACCGGACCGTCTGTCCTTCCACCCGGGATGCAGGTCAGACCCCGGGCAGAGCTGTCGGGGTGGATGCGGAGCAGGTCTCCTGGCTGACAGTTGGGGGCGGGGACAGGGATGGGGCTGCGGGGGGCAGATGAGGGCGTCACGTGTCAGGAGGTGGAGTGGACCCCTGTCAGCGGCTGTCCGTCAGGACACGTGCTGTGTGGGGTTCAAGCCTCCCTTTGTGCATGCAGCCTCCCTCCCCCGTGGAGGTCTGAGCCAGCGACTCTCTGCGGCCAGTGTGACCTCTGGGCGGAGACCGAGGCCAGCATGATACAGACCCGGTGTCTGTCCAGACCCCACCAGTGGAGAGGCGGGCACCCACAGCTGTGGACAGAGGGTGTCGTGGACAGAGAGGGGCGGGCGTTTCCGCAGATGCCGGGAGAGCTTCAGCAGCACTCAGATTTCTATCCGTATTCACAGCCTGCTGACGCAGCCGCACAGCTAATTAGACGTGTTTTTAATTAAACAAACAATGGCGCAATCAGAATTTCTTTATGTTGGATTTGTTGGCCCCTTCCTGCTCCCAGCCTGTCTGTCTGTGGGTGAAGGGAACACACGAGCTCTTTCTCTGCCCCGCACCGTCCGCTCCATGTGACGGTGGCCTTGGGCGCCAGCCAGCTTGTGCTGTCAGTCACGCACGTGCCGGACTCCCCGAGCACCGGGGAGGGAGAGCAGCTCTCAGAAGCCCCCCCGGCAAATAGGCCAGTGTCCTCCCTGCCTGGCCAGGCGGCCATCAGAAAATCAGGTGCATGAACGAGACATGAGAACGTTCTCTAGGCCAGCCACGCGAAAGCGCAGAAACCTCAAAGGCGGAGAGAAATTAGGGCGAGAATTCCTGAGAAGCCGCCGTGGTTCATGAAAGAATTGTCTTCTGATACCAGGAGAATCTCATCCAAATCCTGGCTCACGTCCCCGATACTGGCCACAGTCTGCCAGCCCGTCCCTGTTCCCCCACGTAACCTCGAACGCCCTCCTCCTGCCAAAACCCGTGTCTCCGACACCCACTCCTCCGCTTTTTTGTGAAGCATCGATGGTGTTTTCAGATGCCTTCTGAGATCCCTGATCCCAAAGGCAGAGAAGCTTTTGTTTCCCCCCGGACGTGTCTGCTGGCGGGATGTGCGTGAGAACAGAAACCAGCTGCTGAGGGGCCTCCATGCCATGTGCCGGGGAAATAACAGTGGCCCGATCTGACCGGGGTCCTCCCCCGGGGGCCTGTGCCTTCTGAGGGGTGTCGAAAGGGGGCTTTTCTGTGCCACCCGAAGATTTACCTTCTCAGAGTCCGTGCCAGCCGAGCTTTCAGAAGAGGGGCCAGGAGAAGGCCCACAGGAGCTGACCACTGTGGACAGGCCGGCCGCTTTCTTGGGCATCTTATACGGGTGTTGCTTCATGAGGGACAAACGACTGAGTGATTAAATTCGAACAGGAAGTGAAGGGCCTGGCCATGGACCTGGACCGAGGACAGAGCCCGCCTGGGCCTCCCGGCACGCTGTCCTCCCCGGGTCATGACCACTCGAGAAAACGCATGTGAAGTGTGGGCACTGAACAGGCGCTCTCTTAGCATCCCGCCTGCCACCCAGGTCTCCGGACTCGGCGCCTCGCGTGTGCGCCCGGTGGGGGGGGCACCGCCACCCAGGCCTGCAGCGGGCACCTGCGGGGAGCATCGGGCCCCACAGGGGAAGGGGCGTGGGCCCCGCAAACCCGTCATCTCTGCGGGGGGCCGGCCGTGAGTGTGGGGTCCCCAGGCCGCCCTCACTTCTGAACAACGGCTGATGAAACTGGGACGCTCCCCCGAGCCCCTCACTGCCCCCACCCGCCCCGTGTTTATGGGACGAGGGGAAGCGCTCGCAGGTGGGATAGCCCTGCATCTGCTCACGTTCTCCACACCTGGAATCGCACACCAAGCGCCGGTAAAGAGGACTCGGCGGTGGGACGGGAAGCAGAGTGGCCTTTGTTTAAATGGCAGGAGAGCCGGTTCCCCGCCGAGCAGCCTCTGGGGGGCGCTGCTGGGCGCCGAGCGGGGCCGGGTGGGGCCGCCTGGAGCCTTGCGCGGGAGGCAGCCGCTGTCCCCACGCTGCACCCAGGCCTGTGCGAGGTGGCCTGGGGATGGGCCTTGGGCGGGGAGGCAGCTCTGCCCCCTCACACGCAGCCGTTTGCTTCCCCGGCTCTGCTTTTTTTTTTTTTTTTTCCTCCATATTTTTAAAAGAAAAACCCAACAGATCATTTTCTCGGATCTCCAAATTTCCAACAGCTTAAGAGGCAGATTTCATCAAACTAATCAGAATTTCTTTGTGGCTAATTACTTTAAATTTTATTGGATTTCACTCTCAAATGTATTGAATAAGCGTGCTGGACACAGAACATGAGACTGGCGTGTGCCGTCATGGGACACGCCTTCCACATGGTGGAACAATTGATTTTTCATATTATCCTCAAGTCCCAGGGCACCACGTGTAAACACTCACCGCGAGATATCAAATGAGCTAGAAAAATAATTGAATTTTGTACAAATTCTCCAGGGTGGCAAACATCTATGACATCCATTAAAATTCAGAGGCTGTAAAGCAGCCAGAATTGTTACAACTATCCTTAAAGTGAGAGAATAACGTATCACATTGTGGGAGACGCGGATGCAAACGATTTTTTAATTTTTTTTTTAAAGAAATTGAAGCAAGCATTGATTTACAGAAAAACTGCCGTAACCGGGACCTTTTTCTCCTGAAGTATTGGAGGGCACCCCCAGTGTCCTGTGAATGAGGACGTCCCCTCCCCACCACGCCACAGCCTCGGGGGCAGGAAGCCAGGGCTGGCGCCTGGCTGCCACCTAAGCCTCAGGCCCGCTGATCAGGGTTTCACCAACTGTCCCAATAACGTCCTCCGTGGCAGAGGACGGGCTCAGAATCACAAGCCAGGCTGGGGTGTGAGCAGCCCGGTCCGCCCCGAAGTGCATGACCGGGACCCTTTGGGAGCTCCCAGGGCTGTCACCTTACAGACCCCCTCAGTCTGAGCTCACCTGGCGGCCCCTCAGAGTCGGGCTCCGAGGGAGCATCACCGTCTGACGCGGTTCTTCTTGCCCGTCCTGCCGTGGCAGGTGGCCTCTGTCTGGGTTTCTACCTGCTCGTTTTGACCACGTGATTAAGACAGCGCCTGCCTAATGTCTCCAGTGTAAGGTTCCTCTTTTTCTCTTTGTAATTAATTCATAAACATCTCTATTGGGAGGCACTTGGAAAGTGTGTTAGTGGTCTGCTTCTCATCAAACTTTGGATTCGTTTCTTTTTATCTGCCCTGCACTTGTGGCTCCTTCCTTATTCAGCGGCGCACGGTCTGCCGCTGTCTATGTCCTTGGGGGGCTGCGCCTCCTTGGCCAGTGGGCTCCCCGAGCAGCTCCGGCCCCTCTGGCCCCACCCCCACATCCCCGGGTGCTCCCTGCTCCCGACACTGCGCGGCCCAGCCCTGCGCACGGGCTTCTCCGCCTCCGCACCGGGCAGCCCTTTCTGCGGGAGCCGCCGATGATGCTGAGGAGCCAGGACGTGGGCGCTGAGTGCGCGTGGCGGGGAGCGCACTGCTGCTCCCCACTGGGCAGCGCCGGGCACCCGCATTTCCGTCCACATCTTTCCCTACCCACCGCCTCCACGGCACAGCGGGGAGTGCACAGCGGCGCCTCCAACGCCAGTGCGGTGGAGCCCAGTCTCGGCTGCGTCCCTCTCGTTACCTTCCCGTCCCGGCTGGCGTGCAGCCCTGCTCCTCGTCTCCACGGCGCCTGCTCACTGGGCCACCCCCCTGCATCTAAGGAATATCCCGCCTCCCCGCTCCCGGCGGGATTCCCTCCTCCACCCGCTGGACACCCGTGCTTGGTGTCCTTGATGTGAGCACCCGGGTCACCCAGTGGGACCCCAGCACCCCGGCCAGGCTCTGCCCTCTCCCCAGACATCCTGCTCAGCATACCCCGCTCAGGGCCACCACAGCCCGGCCCTCACAGTGCCCAAACTTGCTTTGCTTTCTCACTGAGGCTTTACGATCGAATTGCTCTGGAAGACACACAGAGAGAGAGAGAGACAGAGACAGAGACAGAGACAGAGAGAGAAAAGAGTTGGGAAAGACGAAGGGGAGGGACGGGAAACGAAAGAAAGAGCTGACACGTCTGTTGACGGTGCGGTTTCTCCCAGGCACCGTGTGTTTACTGGACGCCACCGGTGTCACGCACGTGGTCACTTCCCGAGCTTGTCCTGGCAAAGTGCCCGTCACCTTGGACACGGCCGTGCGGGTGTCTCTCGAACGTGTGACATGAAGCAGCAGTCAGCTCTTACTTGACCAGCTCTGTGTCCGGAAGTCGTTCTGACCGTGGAGGTCAAGGTGCATTTGGATAATAAACCATGAACATGTACGGAAGGGCCCAGAGCGAAGGTCAGCAGATACTCAGAGACGGTCTGTTCGCACAGCCCGTGTGGGGGCCTGTCCCACAAATATCCCGGAACGAGCCTTCCCTTTCCGAGGCTGGTCGGTGGCGCACCGCACACTAACGGCCACACTAAGGATCCAGAGCAAACCGGAGCAGCCGCAACGCACCGCCATCTGACCGCCTAACGCACAGAAGCCGGTTGTCGCGCGACGGGTCACGTCCAAGTCCATCGCCTTGGGACGGGCCACTCCGTGCATCACACGGCGGCTCGCACTCACTGCGGCTTCGGAACCGCTGAGAAACCTCGCAGCCCGCGCTTCTCAGTCTCGCCACGGCCCTCGTTTCCCTTGCGTTTCTAGCGCGTCTACCTCAGTGTTTAATCGCTGCCGGCACTTAGCAGGCGGGAAGATTTACGATCTTATCTCCTTTGTTTACGTTTATGGAGTGTTGCGTTTTTGCGAGTGCCCGGGCTGAACAGAAAAGGAAGACTAGACGTTAACAAAGTGGAGAGGTGGTTTCTTCTCTGTAATGGGGTTGCTGTGGGGGGGAATTCGGCCGCGATGGGCTTCCCGTCGGTCCACACTGCCTACAGGAGTGCGTGTTGCATCAGCTGTACCTGGTCTTCACGGTGCCGGGGTCTCCATGTGACTCCGTGCTGCGGGCTTCGGAGACCCTTCGCAGACACGTCACTGGGAGAGAGGCTCTGACACGTGGGTCCCCCCCTCACTGCCGTGTTGCGGTCGCTGCAATCCAACCCCAGCTCGGAAGAGTCCTGTCTTCTCCCGTGAGCCAGGGGCGTGGAGGGTGTGTGGCGGGGCCTCTGAAAGCGTGCCGCACAGACTTAAACCGCTGGCGAGGCTCTCGCCCCACCTGTGCACGCCGGCAAGCTTACAGGGCCCCCGCGTCACGGGGAGCCTGCCATTGCTGCCCCACGGGGCTGTCCTCTCCGCAGCCGGGGGGGGGGGGCCCGCGCTTGGGATCTCCGCCCCCCTGCTCACACCCCTGACAGGCCGTCGGAGCTCGGGGCCAGGAGAGAGAGTGACATTGATGACTGCTTTCTCCCCGGCCCTCCCAGCAGCCTGGCTGCCTCTGCGCGAGTTCCTGCCCACTTCTGTGTCCCGTGCCACTTGGAAGTGCCGTCACTGGAAACTTAAAGATTTAAAAGATGTGCTTCCTCCAAATCTTCTCAACTCCTGCAAAAAAGAAAAGAAAAGTAGCCACATTGCAGGGCAAAGCTTTGGGGGGAAGGTTGGGGACTCCACACCCGAGACGTCAGCAGGGTCCCCTCCTGCTGGGACGCCCCCTCCGACCCTCCCAGGTCCCCATTTCAGGGCGGCCTGCGGACCCAGAGAGCAGGGGACGAGGTCCCAGCCTCCCTGACCGCTGCCCTCGGCCCTGCAGACACTTCGCGTGCCCGGACCCTCTCTTCTAAGCACAGGCTCGCCGCCCCGGTGGTGGTGGTGGGCACGGTTGTGGGGACCGAGGCTGCTGGGCCGGGGCAGGCGCGCAGGGACCGCAGGAAGGTGGGAGGGTCCCCGAGGCGGCGTTTCAGGCCGGTGCGCCTGGAGGCCAGCGGTCGGACACAGGACGCCTCTGGCGGCCTCAGCTGCTCTGCTGGCAGTGGAAGCCAGTCCAGGAAGAGAGTACTTTTTTTTTACACAGAAACTAAAAGGTTTCCTTTTCTGTTGTGGTGAAACACACATGACGTGAAACCTTGGGCTCAGCCACGTTGGCGGGTACGACGCAGCGGCAGCTGTGCAGGACGCGTCTCCAGAACGCCGGTCACCTCGTGAAGCTGACACTGGGCACCGAGCCGTTTCCTCCTCCAGCTGCGCATGTCTGCGGAGACTGCGCATCCCGCCCCTGGTTCGAGTCCCGGCTCCTCTGCTCCCCAGCTGGGGACCGAGCCAGTTTCTTAATGCTCTGGGCCTGGCCCTCACACCCACATGACGCAGGACCCACAAGTAACAGGTGTGAGGGTCACGTCACAAGGTTCCTTTTTGTGGCAGAGGGTGTATTTGTAAATACGAGTAAAGGCAGGGGCGGGCTCTGGGGCAGACGCTGCGTCCCACTCCGGTCAGTCGTCCATCCTCCCCCTCCAGCCCAAACGGAAGGTGCAGGCGCAGCCACTGGCCCCCTCGGGGCTTCTGCTTCTTCACCGCGAAACTACGACTGTTATTTTCAAATGGCAAGAATTTCATAGTGACCACCCGTGTCTTCACCACTTCAATGTTGCCACGGTCTTATTGCATAAGTGTTAAGAGAAACAAAACTAGGGTTACTGTAACACATACTGTTTCTTAGGTTTACCAGAAGGTTCTGTCTCTCAGGGACAGGCATTTGGTTTCCCCCAGGTCCCGTCACGGCCCGATGGCTCCTTCCTTTGTAGCGCTGCAGGGTGTCCCGCTGTCCGGAAGGACCGCGGTTTCTCATCCAGTCATCTGATAAGGGACGTCTCGGTGGCTCCCATGTGTGGCAGTGACGAGTGTGCAGGCTTTTGGGTGGTCACCAGTGTTCAGCTCCTTTGGGTAAATGCCAGGGAGTGTGGTTCCTGGTTGCATGGTTAAGAGTATGTTTAGTTTTGTAAGAAGCCCCCAAACTGACTTTCGCCTTGTATCTTTTTAATGCACGACGTCGCAATCACACAGATAGTGCAAAGATGTGTCCCTGTCTCGCAAATAAGAGGAACGGCAAGGCAGAGATGGAGGGCAGAGTGCCGTCTCTTAGAAGCTCTTGGCATGTGATGAGTCCCAGGTGGACACAGTAGTGAGGTCCACCTCGTCGGGGCCCGGGGCCCAGGGTCCCGGGTCCCTCACCCCCAGAGCACTGGCTGCGACGGGGGCAGGGGAAAGAGAAAGACCCCTGGTTGACCAGGAAGTGGACGCAGGCTGAAGGCGCCTGCAAGCCGCACCTTTCCAGCCTTCGGGGTAATTCTGAAACACTCCCACCATCAGAGTCAAGTTTTCTTCTTAGAATCCCCACATGCGAAGGGCGAGGGAAGGGAGGGAAGGGCGTTTTCCGTCAGAGTAACTTGCTGGGGAGTGTCAGCGGGCCGTGGGGGGAGACGCCTTCCGATACTTCCGCTTCCAAACCCCGCTGTTTCCCGAGCTCATTCGCGGCACTGGCCCCCGGGAACGTGGGGGAGCGTTTCTGGGCCTCCTGCGCCTGCAATCCGGGAACAGCGGTCCAGGGCGGGATGTGTGACAGGCACCGGCAGGCCCCTTATGCCACCAAAAGCTGTCACTGCTTTGGGGTCCAAGGGGACAGCATGTTAACTCCGAGGGAGAACAAAGGCTTCACCAGCCTGCTGTCGCTGAAACAAGCAAACCGCCTTCTCCCCGCTCCCTCGTCTCCTGGGGGTTTTCACCAGGACGGACAAAGCCCCGTAACCACGCTCACGAGTGGGGCCCTGCCGCCCCACAAGCCGGCGCAGCAGAGGATGCGGGCCCGGCTCCCAAGGGCTGCCGCCCGCCGACCAGCCACGATGCAGCCATTAAAAAAAACAAACCTGTTTAATTTCCAAAGCCATCTTTTATCTCTGCTTTAAGTCCGTTTTGACTAAACGGTGTTGTGAAAAAGCTCATGCTTACTAAGCACACGACACGTGCTGACATCCATACAACCCTGAGAACAGCCCTGGTTTGACAAGTGCTGGTGTTACCCGCCCCCCAGGCCTTTCCCGATGGGGAACCCGAGGCCCGAGGCGACGCAGGTCGCACGGAGAGATCCGCAGAGAAGGCTGGAACTCTGCCTGTCTGACTCATGCCTTCCAGCAACACGGGTTCCGCGTGTAACAAACATGTCACGAGCTCAGTTCCGTGTTCTGAACACGGGGTGGGGAAAGACAACTGTTTGATCCGTTGGGACTCTGTTTCCACCTTTTCCCTCAATAGGATAATTTGCTTTCTTTCAACCGCGTGACTACATTTTACTGACGTCCGTTCTTGTCCTCCTCAGAGACGTGGCGGGGAAAACAGTTGGGCTTCACACGGACACGTGTGTTTTGCAGATGTCTGGGGGCGTCGGAGCCCTGAGCCGAGCCCCCGCCCTGGGCAGCGCTGGCACCGCCGCGGGGGAGACCCCGAGGCCGGGCCTCGTGTCTGATGCCGGAAGCAGAGACAGCCATGCGTGCCGCTCCCGGCCACGCAGCAGGAGTGCGGCGCGCAATAGAATCCGCCCTTTACTGATGACCTACTGTGTGCCAGACACTTTCGCTTCACTAGGTTCTTTACACGAATCAGCTCATTGACCTTCAGAACAACCTTGTAGGGAAGGCTGACCTCCGGTGTAGACGCCAAGGCCCAGGGGTCATCGGTAGCAGGCCCAGGGTCACACAGCGGGTGTTTAGGGAAGCACTCCGGCGCCCGGAGCCCGGAACCCATGCTCTCGCGGCTCTGCCATGCGCCTCCTGCCCCTCCGCTCACGGAACCGGCCTGCTGATGTGCACTGAGGTGGCAGAGCGGCCCGGGCACCTCGCAGCCTGGTGCGGGCACAGTTATCTGCGCCCAGGTGCCCCCTCCCCCCGGCAGGGCATCGGGACCCCTGCGCCGCCCCGACCCGGACACGCGGAGTTCCGACCTTCCCAGACGCAGGCGCGTGGACCTGTTTCTCCTTCTCTTTGCGTCTCCAGGTTCTTTCTTTTCGCAGCCCGTCTGCCGTGGGGGCCCCTAACCAACAAGTAGAATGGAAACAGTCTCTGCAACGCTGCCAGGGACGGGAGGCCTCACCCCAGTCGCAGTGAAAGCCGTTTCCCTCGTGAGCGTCGACGGGACAAGGCGACAGCACAGTGAACCGAGAAAGGGAGTGTGAGCCGCACGGTGAATACGCTTCACGGAGTGAATCAGAATATCTAGCTTTTGTAACTCTTTGAGACACAGCATTTTTAAACACATGATGAGCTATTAACAAAAAACGCTCTTGTATTAGGGCCCAAATAAAAATCTTACGGTCTTTAAAGCAGAAATTAGATCGTCTAAATAATTCAGTCCAGACGAGACGAAGGTGGAAACCAGGACTGAGAGGAGAGCCGAGCAACATGTCTTGAGGGAGTGTGAGACGCATGTGCTTCTTATGAAATCTTAAAAGGAGGAAATTACGCACGTGGCAAAACTGAAAATAAATGAAATAAGCATATAGTTCCGGAAGGCAGGAGCGTGAACAAAGAGAATGAGATGCAGGGGGTGGGTGTGTGGGCGGGTGTGTTAATAATGGTAGAAGCGTAAATTACCTGCACCGTATAAGACGGAGCAGCCCCAGATAGTGCAAGTCCCCCTGCACACTGACCAGGACATGTCACCGCGGCCACTGGTCACGTTTCTGTGGCTGTCAGGATGTCGCCGTCCCGACTTGTGCGCAGAAGCAAGCGCGGTGTGTTGATTTTTTGACCGCGGTTGAGTGTTGCCATTCGAGAGAGCTGAGAAAGCCAGCGTTCCCGTGTTAATGACGTCGAACCCCAGGGATTTCACTGTTAAAGACCTTTCTTCATTATCGGTCATGAAAATTAGCATTCAGAAGGAATTTTGAAAGCCAATTATTCTCCACTTTGATCATGGTCAATGGGAAAATGACTTTCTACAAATCACCGCTCCAGAGCTCTTTCCACAGAACGCACGGCACGGTATGGAGTGCGTTCGGGGACCTGAGTCCCTTCTCGCCCCGTCTTCCTCAAGCCTCTGCCCCTGAAGAGACGTTTCCCTTTAGCGCAGAAGCATCGAGTGCCTCCTCCGGAACGCGTGCAGACGGCCGCCTTCGCTGATCAGCGGGCGCAGGCTTACACAGCTCTCGGCCCCGCGGTTTTCCTGGTGAGGCAGGAGGATTCATCACACGGGTTAAGGTTTATATTACCCGGTAGCAAAGCCATTTATCACAGTCCTCCATCAGCAACTTCTTAGATTATTAAAATGCCCTGGCGGAGATGTACTTAGGAGCACACCACGCTGCTGTGTAATGAATTTTCTTTATTATCTGACCTGAGGTGCCGGGGAGAAATATATATGACGGCATGTGATTTGAAAACAGTGAGCAGATGCTGACCCAGGTCGATTGTTAGTCTCTGGACGACCTTGCTGGGGTCGGACCCACTGCCCACACCTTGCACGCAGCCCTCGGGGAGCACCAGCTAGTCGGCCCCTCTGCCCCTTTAAAGATGAGGCTTTTATGCCCCGAATCCAGGCTGCTGTCACGCACTAACCCTGTGAAGCTGCAGACCGTGGGTTCGGTTTGGAACAGTCATCATCCACAAGGATGCGTCACGGACTCCAGTTGCTGATGCGGGCTCTCCAGCTGGCTCAGCTGTGTCTGGCGGATGTTTAGGGGGTGCTCTTCTGTCTGGCAGCCGGCAGCTCCTTGCAGCCCGTGGTGCAGGAGCGTCTCTGGCTTCAGGGAGTCTGCCGTCTCTGCGGAGCGTGGGGAGCCGAGCAGCAAGGCAAGCACGGGAGAGAGAGCGTCACTGAAAGGCCACGCGCGGTGCAATGAGAAAGCAGGAGCAGAACGATCAGAGGCAGGGACATGTCCTCTGCCCATGGGGCCCCTGGCAAGTCACCGGAACCCTGAGGCTGGTGCCCCCGTAGGCGTGGGGGTGGGGCTCGGGGAGGGGTGTCCTCTTCAGCAGAAGACCGCAGATTCCTTGTAAACCAAACATCTGCCAAGGATCCTGCTCTGCTCAGTGTGGTGCCTGTTGGGAACGGGGCTCACGTTGCCTTTGCAATCTTTCAGGAAAGTTCTTCGCGTTCATGTTCAGCCACAGCGTTTCTTAAGAAAAATTCTAGGCCGCCCACCAAACAGGAGTCTGTGGGCACCAGAGGGGCTACGTTCTGACCTCAGTGGTCACCGTGGGTGGGGAGAGCTTGGGCCCCTGAGTCTGGTGTTTAGGGAGCCGATCGGAAGCCCACCGTGCTCGCCCGGCACGGTTCACCACAGGGACACACAGACATGCCACTGGAACACCTGCTACCGTTTGGTGGGGTCCCTGGGAGCAGGTTCCACTGCGTGTTGAGCAGACGGACCTCCTTCCCCACCCCCAGCCACGCCTGCCTGCGGGGAGGCGCTGGGTGAGCCCCCCAGTAGCTCCGAGTTGAGCACCCCGGACTCCCTGCTTCCTCCCTACATCACCTGCTTCCTGGTTGCAGGTAACTCACCGCCCAGGCCCCTCCCCTTCTTCTCATCAGGTGCGACCCTGCTCGGAGGCTGGCTTGTTCTCCGTGTCCCTGACTCTTGCCTCCCTTCCCAGCCTGGGAACTGGGGTCCGGCCTCACTCCCCAAGTTCGTGCACAGAACTAAGCCTTCCCTGTTTCTCTTGGACGTCTTCCTGCTTCTGCTGCGGGACCCAAGGCACAGCCTGCAGCTGTCCCTCCCTCGAGCCTCAGGCTTCTTCCTGCTCCCGGGAGGCTCTCCCTGCGGGGCTCCTGCGGGCGCAGCCAGACCCGCCCTCCCTGCTCCTCTGCCATGCACCCGTCTGGGCAGGCAGTCGCCCGGGCCCTCTGGCTCCCGCAGGGAGTGAGCCCTACCCCACGGCTAGGGATTCAGACACTGGGGCGTGGGGGACAGCAGTGTGCATTTCAACATGCCTTCCCCACGGTCCTGAGGGACGTTCTTGTGTGGGAGAGCTGCCGCGGGGGGTTGTGGACCCCGGTGGGCTCCCTTCTGGCTCTGGGCCGTGCGTCCCGCAGAGGCTGCGGGCTCATAGTCTCAGCCAGTCCTGCCCAGCCCACGTCGCTCTGTCCTCCAACCCTGTCCCCACTGCGCCACCTCAGCCTTCAGTGTGCGATCGGGCTCCTGCGGTCCCGAGGCCTGATGTCGCCTGTCCCTGTAACGCACATCGGTAAAGGGTCCGTCTGGACCTCGTTTCCCCCTGGCACCCGGGCTGGCCCCGCCTGCCTCACCCTGCACCCCCTGTGGGGGCCCCGGTCCAGCGAGGTGGGCAGGGGAGTTGGAACCCAGGTCCTTGCCCTGGAGGTCTGGTTTCTCGCAGGCAAAGCCAGGAGCAGAGAGGCCATGACACCAGGGAGACGGGCCGGCCCTCTAGGCCCAGGGCCTTGTCACCCAGCATGAACCACCAGAGTGTGCGTGTGCACCAGGGTGTGCAGGGTGCGAGTGGG
>PVJI01023279.1:0-23836 GCA_004026765.1 Micronycteris hirsuta
TTTTGAAAATGTGAAAATAATTTTAGTTTGTGCCCTTGTCTCACACACTATAAATAATAATAATCCTCTATAGATAGATTTTGAGGTAAAAGCAATAAAATGAAGACCTCTATATTTTCACTAAAGTAGAAAAGGAAATAATCTACAGACACTGAAGATCAGATGAACTATTCAAGAATGCTGCAAATGTTTACTAATGGCACTGTGAGAGATAGGGTAAAAGAATAAGATGACTGAGGAATAACTAACTATGGGCGCTAGGTGGATATGAGAGAAATTGAATTAAAATGGAGAAGAAGAGGAGAGCGGTAACCTGGGTGGCTCGGACAAAGAAAGAATGGGTTGGCCACTCATACATACCCAACCCTGGGATTCCACACAGAACTTTGGCATGATGCTGTTTAATTTAGAATGTCTGTTCCTGGAGACCACTGGATAAAGAAGGTCTTTTTTCCATCATGCTACATTGTTTTTAGAAAAGTCACCTTGTATACATCCTTCAATGCCAGGATTGATGAAGTCCACCAATCTCAAACACTTTAGTCAAAGAGCTGGAGTCCTTTGAGGAAAGAGACCTCTCAGGTTACTAATAAACTAGTCTGGAGATAAAACAGTTTGAAATAAGCAATTGCCCTGGGTTTTCTGATTGCTTGAGAGATGAGATTAGTAATATAAAGCAATTCTCTGAATTGCCTTATACATCTCACATGGCCAACCTCAGCCATCTCAGCCATCACTATCTCCATTGACGCGGGAGCAAGTAACTTCCTCCAGCTTGTTGAAAACCCTATAGCCTCACTCCCTGTAGAATCTTGACTCTAGAGGATAAAAATGCTGCACTTCAGAAAACAGGAATTTTCTCTGCAGAATGGAGAGGAATAGAAAAGAAAAAAAATTCAAGATTTCCATAGGAAGTAAACACTTCCCAGGATTCTATATTCTCAGTATTGTTTGCCTTCACAAGATGTGCCAGCTTCCAGGAAATAACCCAGGCTGAGACCCAGAGTCTTTTAAGCTATAAAGTCTCAGGAGATTGTGATCGGCTCCCCCTAAAATCTCAGTCACCATGTGACTCACAGCACAGAAGTACTCAGCTGAGTCACTCAAATGGGCTGAAAGTTTTCTCAGATGGAAGGTTTTATTCTTCCTAAATTCAGCCCCAAAACCTTTGATGCCTGAAACAAGGCTGTTTCCAGAAGTGTACTTCAGGAGAAACCAGAGCCCTTGGCTGGGGTATTGCACATACCAGAAGAAACAGAGTTAAAAAGAAGAAAAACAGTTGCGCTCAGCGCCAGAAGGGCTCCTTTAGAGACAATGATGTGGCTGTGAGGCTGGGTCACTGACTGGGCATCTGTTCCTCCACAAACATCAGTGTGTGTCAACAAACTCAGCCAGAACAAAAAGTTTCTATTCAGAGTCAAATCAAAATAGAGTTCCATTTGAGGACAAGGGAGTAAAATGGAATGTTACTCAGGAATAGGTGTGCTCCAAGCATCAAGGTGAACACTACGGTCATGGCCTAGCAGTGAACTCCTTTCTGAGAGATTCCCACAAACAAAAACAACTCTGATGACTGGGAGACTGAACCCAGATGTCTCTGAGACTGAGGAGGAATGACAGGGGATTTAAATTTCTTCTCCTCGGAGACATTGTAAGGGACTGTTAGAAAGAAATGCTCTCTTGACAAAACTGCTTGCTTCTGGCCTCTGAAATCCTTTATATGTCATTATCTAAAACCTGCTGTGAGAACGCTCCTTCTTATTCTGAAAAGCCATTTCCAATTTAGGCAACTATGCCCTCTGGGGCAAACAGAGGGCTAAGGAGATACTCACAATTTTTGTGAACCTTCCCCACCTCCTTTCTGCCCTCCTATGGTTGATATTTAAAGCATTATGATTATGAACAGGGGAGTGTTTATGTTTTGTAGACAAATGTAAAATGGGGAATTTTTAAAAGTAGACAAAATTATGAATTAAAAATTGTACACAAAAATAATTTTTAGAATGAGAAATAAAATCATAACAAAGTATAAATTTTAAAAAAAGAATACCACAAACATAAAATCTAGAAAGTGACATATTTTATTGTTTATTTCTCTATACATTTCTCTAATACTTTTTGTTTCTGTGATTTTTAGATCCTTTTAAATTGTCTCTTCTTACGACCATACATTTGTAATACTTCTTATAAAGAGAAAAGAAAGATAATTCAGTCTTTACTCAGCATTGTTGATCAAAATTTCTTTTTTAAAATTCACAGTGAATTTTGATATTATTACATAAGTTTTTAAGATTATAGTCAAATTTGGGGAAATATCTATCAAGTTTCTATGTGCTGTAAAATTTCATTACATTTCAAGTTTTCTTATGCTGTAGCAAATCCTAAATATTATGAACTGATGACACTCATTATCCAGTTTATTAAACCTGTATTAGTTTTCTATTGCTGTGTAATAAAATACCACAAACTTTGTGATTTAGGACAATACTCATTTGTCTCACAGTTTCTGTGAGGGAGAAGTCTGCGCACAGCTAAGATGGATCTCAGAAGGCCGAAATCAAGGGATCAACTAAGACTGCCATGTTGTCTGAAGCATGGGGGTCCTCTTCCAAGCTCATGTGGTTGTTGGCAGAATTATGTCCTTGTAGCTGTAAGAGTAATGGCAGCTTGCTTCCTTAAAAATAGCAGGAGAATCTCTCTGATCTCAGGAAAAGCATTAGCTGTCTTTTAAAGAGCCCACAAGATTATATCAGGTCCACCAATCTCCATTTTTATTAACTTAAAGTCGAACTGATTAAGGATTTTAATGATGTCTGCAAAATTCCTTCACGTTTGTCAATAATGTAACTGATTATAGGAGTGCCACCCATCACCTCTAGGTCCTGCCCAAACTCAAGGAGAGGAGATTATACAAGGCATGTACACCAAGGAGGCAGAAAACTTGGGTATCGTCTTAGAATTCTGCCTACCACAGTTCTGTGCTCAGTGTACCCGTGCATTATGAGTTTTATATTATTCCTATTAATGTAAATACTTTGTGACCAGTTAGCAAGAAGTTCATAAAAACCTTAATGTGATTATACATGGCTGTTTCAAACCAAAGGACGAACATAAGCAAAGGCAACCTCCATCAAAGTTAAGGAATCCAATGTATATAGGTGGGTGCACAGATAAGGCAACAGTGGGCAATACAACTGTGACAGTATTGGGACCAGTTAGAGACGTGAGATACAGTTCTAAACACTGGGAAGTTGCTGATGATGCACTATTATGCCTTCAAGGAAACAAAGCCTTGTTAGTGGATCTAAATTCCCACCTCAAGAATCTAGAAAAAGAAGAGGAAAATTTAAAACAAGCCGAAGGAGGAAAATAATAAAGATAAAAGCAGAAATTGATGAAATTGAAAATAGAAAAACAATAGAGAAAAATCAGTGGTTGTTTAAAAGATCATTAAAACTGACAATCTTCTAGCAAAATAAGAGAATAATGGGGCCGATACAAGCAGGCGAACTAGAAGTTGGGCATTGTCTGTGATTGGTCAGGGGTGAAAGTTTGCCTTTCTCCAGTTGGTCCTGAGTTGGACAAACCTCCAAAACATTTTTCTGAGTGTAGAAGCCATACACAAAAGTCCATGTACTGTATGATTTATGTAATGTACACAATAGGTAAATTCATAGAGACAGGAAACAGGCTGGTGGTTAGTCACTAGGGCAGTGGAGAATGGTGAGTAATTGCTTAATGGGTATGTGATTTCCTTTCAGGGTGGTATTAGATGCCACTTAATTTTTCACTTTAAAAGAGAGAACTGTATGGCATGTGGATTAATCTCAATAAAGCTATTATTTAATTGGATGTTGATAAAAATCTAAAAACAGAAGAATTCACTATTTCAATTTAGTCCATTATATCAGGTTTTGTATATTTAATTGCTTCTATCTACAGAGTCCATTTCAAAAACCCCTTAATGGAGAAAGGTTCCTCAGCTTCAAGAAAGGACACATGGTTGGAGCCGCAGCCACAGAGTTTGGGTGTTGGTGACAGGTGCTCGTTGTGCACTGTGCCTCACAGCACAGAGGTAGGTGGCCGCGTCTCCGAGCTGAGAAGCTGCAATGTGTAAAGCACTGTGTCTTGATGTTTCATCCAACAAGGCTTTAATTCT
The DNA here is from genome assembly GCA_004026765.1 of Micronycteris hirsuta. Taxonomy (NCBI): domain Eukaryota; kingdom Metazoa; phylum Chordata; class Mammalia; order Chiroptera; family Phyllostomidae; genus Micronycteris; species Micronycteris hirsuta. Next base: position 4,160 of record PVJI01023279.1, read on the forward strand.
TCCATCAGTTTCCTCTCTCTGATTTGACCGGATCAACAACAGAGGTGTGAGCCCTTTCCCAGGGTGCTGCCTAAACCACTGAAAGAAGTAAATGCCGCTGCTGGAGTAACTGCAGTTGAGAAACAGGCTGTCTCCTTCTCGGACAGTCAGAGCTTCAGGACTCTGACTCACCTCTTTGCTGCTCACCCCTGTTTAGAAAGAGAACATGCAGACGGAGGGACTGATTAGTGGCTGGTTATCCTTTGGCAATACCTTTTAAAGTTAGTTTTTTAATCTCCACAGAAACTCCCAGTAAATTACACTAGTGCAGCTCCCTGTCTTCCTGTTTTTCCCGGGGGAGAAATGCCCCAGGTCTGCCCTTTTTTTTGCCCATTTCTAGATCCCTCTAACTCACAGTCTAGTTGCAGCCAAAAGATGAGCAGGCTCAGGAATTTGTCCATTCTTTCTGTCCCTTACACTCACTAAGAACTGTTCTTATGTCTTTAGTATTCACAGGGTCACTGTGAATACTAAAGACTCTGCTTTGCTATCTCAAACATCCCAACATTTCCACAGGAAACACATTTATCAGCCTAGCCAATCAGAGACAAGTCACACTAATCTGCACAGTGAGAAACAGAAATGGAAATAGTGCCATCTAGGGATGGAGCCCAGAATTTCCAGAGAAATGCTTACCTCCCCTAAATGAAAACCATTTTTTTGTTAGAGAAGAGAGAAAATGGACAAGGCAGGTGGTGGGGTAGGGGTGGGGGGAGATGGAAGAAGGAGCAGGAAAGAGGGAGAGAAAGAGAGAAACATCAATTTGTTGTTCCACTTATTTATTCATTCATTGGTTGATTCTTGTATGTGCCCTGACCAGGGATGGAATCTGCAACGTTTATTTATCAGGACAACACTCTAACCAACTGAACTACCCCACTCAGGACCCAAATTTTTATAATATCAAATTTGTATGGTAGTATTTGTCTTTCACTGACTAGCTTATTTCATTTAGTATAATAGTCCCCAGGTCTGTCCATGCTGTCACGAAAGGTAAGAGTTCCTTCTTTTTTACTGCTATGTAGTATTCCATTGTGTACCAGGAATGTCCAACCTTTTGGGCCACACTGGAAGAAGAAAAGTTGTATTGGGCCACACATTAAATACACAAACACTAATGAAAACAAAACAAAAAAATCTCATAATGCTTTTAGTAAATTTATGATTTTGTGTGGAGCTGCATCCATAGCCATCTTGGGCTGCATGCAGCCTGCAGGCTGCAGGTTGGACACTCCCAAATGTACTACAGCTTTTTTATCTACTGACCTACTGATGGACTGTTGAGGGCCACCCTGCATCTGATTCATGAACGCTGATTTGCGTGGAACTAGCCCACACCCATTTCTTGGCACAGTCAGAATGGGTGGGACGCCTCTGCACAGCGGAAGGAGACTGTGGGCAGTCCACCCGCAAGTCTCACTCTGTGCTGGCTTGCTTTAGCACTCCTGAGAGTTAGAACAATTCTAATGGATTGTAAAATGTTGGAAGCTGGATCATCTTGGCCATCCCCACACATGAAAGGGTTAAGGAGAGATTAGCCATTTAGCAAGCCAAGCCGCCTCAATGCTAAAAGCAAAGCAGTCTGTTAATTGATGAGAGAGGCCTGGGAGAAGTCATTACTAAAAATATTTTAAACCATTCTCCCTGAAATTCCAAAATTTATCATTCTTATTTAGACCAGAGATATAGGACAATATTTTAATAGCTAGGAAATTTAGTGAATAGCCATAAACGTTAGTTAGAATTTATACTTCAGAAAGTTGTAGATAAGGACCATCTGTTGCTTAGGATTCTAAGGACACTGACAACTGTTTATACTTCAAAGAACAGCTAATTGGGTTAGAAGTACCTTGATTTAGATGACATCTCTCTCTCAAATTTCCTGAGCACAAAGACTTACCTCTACATATATTTCTAATTACTAATTTAGAGTTATCTAGGACCTAAGAAAATATATATATATGTCTAGCCAATTATTAGTGCTTAAAATAATTAGTGCTGATATTATTTCTAGCTGTTTGATGATAATTCCTTATCAGAATACCCATTTGTTTAACATGAGTAGAATTTGTAGCCTTTTTAATTGCTCAACGTGTTATTTCTTGGTGATTTGTGACTTGCAGCTGTTCTTTACTAATCATGAAAGATGTGTGTCTGCTTTTTATCACTACTGTTGTAAAAAGATGCCTTGTCTTTAAATAGAGATAATTCCTTTATTTCAGGAGTCAGAGGGTCAGTCAATTTTAGGCCGAGAGACTGGCAAGAAAGCTGGTCTCTCAGAGTCAATAAACTGGCCTAAGACACCAAAGAAAAAGAGTGTCAGACTCGTTCATTCCGCCTTACCGTCTTCCTCCTTCGGGGTAACCGGAGAAGTGTGGAGGCTGGACCTCCGCAATGGACACTTGGGCTCTTTCACGATCTTGGCTATTTTAAATAACCCTGCTCTGAACATAGGGGTGCATATATTCTTTTGAACTGGTGTTTTGATCTCACTTATATGTGGAATCTAATGAACAAAATAGAAACAGAGGCACAGATACATGGAATAGACTGATAGCTGTCAGAGAGAAGGAGGGCAGGGTATACTGGATGAAAGAAGGTGAGGGATTAGCCAAAGGACATATAGACATGACCCATGGACGCAGACAAAGGGAATGGCCTGAGCATGAGTGGGAGAAGGCTGGGTTGAGATGGGCAAAAGGGGAAAACAGTGGGGCCAACTGTAATGTAAAGAAAAAATAAAAACAAAATGAACACAAAATTTTTAGAATGTAACTAAATCAATATATAAAGAGAAATGTACAGCATAAATATATTAGAAAAGAAGAAATCTAAATTCTTCCTGCATCTACTCCCTGCTCTTGCCACTTCAGTCCTTAATGACTGGTTTCCCTTAACTTACAATTTTGTGAAAAGTTCCTTTATATCATTTCTCATCCATAGATTACAAAGAATATAAAATTATACTATTAATATTTTGAGTGTGTGATAATGTCAAGAAATTAGCACTCTTGTATCTCATAGCTGAAGCATAAACTGGTAAAGATTTATAGGTGTTATTTATATATCATTGGATGCCAAAAAATTCCACTTGGCTGGGAATTTATTCTTAAGAAATGTCCTTGTAAAATATATATAAAATTGTACATTATATGCAGCAGGAAAAAAGTGAAAAAATAAATATCCTTCATTATATGCAGCAGGAAAAAAAGTAAAAAAATAAATATCCTTCAGTACACATGTTTAATGCATTATGGTAGATCTGCATTCTAATATACTATACAGTTTTGAAAAGAATAAGTAGAGTTAAATTTCCTGACTTATAAAAATTGTTCTGACTTAAATCATAGTACTGTACATATAAGTGTGATTTATGTTTTTTTTTTAAAGATTTCATTTATTTAATTTTAGAGACGGAGGAGGGAGAAAGAGAGGGAGAGAAACATCAACGTGTGGGGTGGGGGGGACCTGGCTGGCAACCCAGGCATGTGCCCTGACTGGGAATTGAACTGGCAACCCTTTGGTTCACAGGCCCATGCTCAATCCACTGAGCTACAGCAGCCAGGGCTAATTTATGTTTTTAAACAGTATGTTTACTATGGATATATGTAAATGAATCAAAAGAGTTGAAATGTGCTCACTAAAACTTAAACAATAATTGAGGACTTGTGAAGAACAAATCAAGGAAGTATTACTTATTATTCTATATACTTAAAATTGCTTCAATATTTTAAACAATTAAATATTAATGTATAAATTGTTTAATCATAAAAATAGAAAAAATAGTGACCATATAGGAAACTAAGGAAAAAATTGAAATAAGAAATATTAACATAGTTGTCCTTTTCTAGCAAACTTTCAAAGTTTATTTATTTCTCAAATGTATGTGCTATAGTTGAAAGAAACTGAGAGAACCCATGCATTGCTCAGAGGAATAATGTTAAATGTATGAACTTCACATTAGACCTTAGGCAAGGATGAGAACGTTAGATTGCAGACAGGACACTCACATCCAGCCTCCTCCTTCTCCCTGCTTTTTCTTTCCTGGTCCCTTTCTTGATTTCCTGTACATGTTCCTTATCTCTCTTTTTTTTTACTTTATTGCATTAAGCTTACATTTTCTGTGTAATGTCCTCTTTGAATAGAGATTATTTCCCTTTCCCCACCAGAGAGACAGGCATGGCTGAGTCTGTCCCTCTGTGCATCTCTCACAATACAATAATGCACAGTGGTGTCTTCCAAGGTCAGCTGGTACAGGATCAGGGCACTGAACTTCCTGTTCACAGTCGTAGGCAGAGAAGCCATTTTATTGATCACATTGCTCTTTCAACCTCAAATCAAATATTGTGGGCCCTACTTATAAAACTGTCAATACCAGATGACATATCCGTTTCCTCCAAAAGTAAAGTGGGAACAGGGTACATTCACTTCTTGTCCTTCAGCACTGTCCAAAGAGTTGGGCTGTGCAAACTTTTAGCATTACAAATGATTCCTAAGAGGGGAAAAAATATAAGATTATCTCCAAACAACAAAGGTAGATTTTCAAGGTCAAGATATGGTACATTCAGAAATTTCCTCCCTAACTCCCATCCTCTACTTCAACTTTATGTCATTTCCATCCTACAGAAAGAGAAAAATATGGCTATAATTATCTACAGTCACAGATAAAGAGGCAGAACTCTACGCTCTTCCCATTCCCCTTGGGCTCAATGAATATAAGAAATTCTTTATAGCAAGGCAAGCTCCTCTTTGATCGCTGAGCATTATCAGTTGAATTGTGTCCCCTTCAAATTCATATTTTGAAGTCCTAACCCCCAGTAACTCAAATGTGATTTTATTTGTAGATGGGGTCTGCACTGAAGTAATCAAGTTAAAATGAAGTCATTAGAGCCTTAATCCAATATGTCTGGTGTTCTTATAAAAGGGGAAATTTGGACAGAGATACACGGAAGGAAGGCTATATGAAGGGACACAGGGAGAAGATGGCTTTCTATAAGCTAAGGGAGGAGCTTGGAATAGAACTTTTCTTCACAGTCCTCAAAGCCCTCCCAGCCCTCCCAGTATCAGAAGGTACCGAACCTGCTAATACCATGATTTCAGACTCCTAGCCTCCAGATCTGTGAGGCAATACATTTCTATTGTTTAAATCAGCTAGTCTGCGGTACTTGTTATGACAGTTCTAGGCAGACTAATATACTGGATATATGCGGCCCTTCACACTCAGGATGTGACTTCCTCACAAACTGTGCAGCTATGATCTGAACTCTTGCTTTAAATATCTTGGGTGAAGGACAGTGAGACAAGTGGAGGTAGCAGGTCCCTCCTCTGATCCTTTGGTTTCAAACACCATTTTTTCTTAGTTTCCTGACTCACACGGAGTCAGAAGCACACACACCTCCATCACCTGCCTCATATTTCAAGCAGATACTAGAGTCCAGGGCCCAAGGCTCAGATTCCATATCTGAACCTGGGCTGGGACAGGTTAATAAAACAGATATGCCAGCTGTCTTGCTACCAGTGCATTCTCTCACCTAGTAGCTGTCACTCTGGGGAGTCCCCAGGCCAGGGTCAGCCAATCAGATGGTAGCTCCTTAGTTGATACATCTTCCAAGATTTAGCCATCTGCCTGGTAAAAATATGTAACAGGCATCCACTCTCAATCCAAGAAAAAATTGTGAGTTTTAAACTCTAAGAGACTGAGTCTAAAAGAGGAAAATAGGACAGCATCCTTCCAGAGTTCTTTCCTTATTGCTTTTTCACAGCTCAACAGAAACAATATATGTTGTTGGTGATCCAATGTGCTGAGGAGGTCAACAAATTTTTCTTAACGTTCTACAAAACCAGCAAGTCCCATACAGTCCCAAGAGGATGGAGAAAGCCCATCTAAATGACAAGAAAGAACAAGTGAAGCTCATATGGAGAGGGTGATGTCCTGAAAGTGACTGGGAAGGTTAAAGTCAGAGTCCAATCAAAGCCAAGTGTCCCAGATCTCTGGCATCTTAAAATGCCTCTAGGGATCATGTGTCTCTAGGAAGGCATTTGTAGACTCAGATCTTAGTATAAAGGAAACAAGAGACCTGAAAAGGTAGTCAACCTTATACTCCACAAACCCTTTGCACAACCCACCTTTTCCCATTTTCTACGTGTGCCTAGTGGTCGCATACACAGAGGTGCCGAGAAAGAAGGGAGGAAAAGAAAGGCACTGTAAAACATGAAGGAGTGGCCTTGAAAACGTTTTCTTGTTATCTCCTCAAATCTAAAAGAACTGAAATATATTGAATAAAATAATTTCCTTCCCACCAAAAAAAGTCTATTTTTCTCTATTACTACAAAAAAAGTTGACAAAAATAGATTAAGTTTGAAAGCTACATAGCTACTTCCTGTCTTCTTCTCTCTGTGTCATCTTGTTTTCAGTGGAAGGAAGACCTTTCCTAAGGGATTTGGACAAGGCCAAGAATCACTGAATGTCGAAAGCTGTGCACAGACTATTCTTCTTATAATAAAGAGAATAAAATATACCATTTGTCAGAGTTTCTGCATAATTTTAATACTGGATGTGAGCCAGCCACTCTTTCCCCAAGTGATTTGGGCTGTTACTGACAGACACAGCAGCCCCCTTGTATGATTAAACGTGTGAACACCTTCATTCAGATCCCAGACAAGTCAGCAACCTGCTTTTGTAAAGATATGGAGAAGAATAGGTTATTTGTGCTTATTATGTAACAGAAAAGACAATCAATTTTGGTCAGAATGATGGCAGTGTGACAGGACAATCTTTGCAACATTAACAGAGTTTTTGCTTTTTCTTATTTTTTAAAAACCACATGACTTTTCCTCGCTTCAGGCAGTTGGGTGATTCTCTACTCATCTCTCCAGTGAAAGGACATATGGCTGAAAAAAGAAAATAAAAAAAGTTTCGGCCATATAGGCAAACGAAACGAAATAGCATAAACTATAGATGTAGATGACACAATGAAATAATACAAGTTTTCCCAACTGAAACAAAAACAAACCAAAACATTTTCTAAGTGGAGTAAGGGGGAGAGAAAAGAGTATCAAAGAAAAGTAAAATGGCTTAGGTGTGGATGAGGTCCTTTGGAAGGATGCTGAACTGATCCCCTTAAAGACATCGTGGAACCCACAAGACCGTGGACCCACTTTCAGTTATTAAATAAATCTCAGTGAATCCCTGTTTAAAATTTTCATCTTCATCTTTACTTTGCTCTCTGAACTTGAGCCTTGAGTCCTGGCTACACTGAGGTCAGCATGGCCTTACTCTGTTTACTTCCTCCTCCTTTTCTCTATGGTTCTAGTTTCCTCAAGTTTAGGGCAGAAGAAAAAGATTAAGAAGAAAAAACAGCAGGAGCTGCTTCCCTAGCCAACCAGTGACAGCCTCTGTGAGGTGTTCTTTGCTGAGAGAGCACCAGAACCTCAGAGGCCTCCTCCAGGCAGGGTTCTCCCCTTCCTGTCAGCTCCCTCTCAGGGAGCACTTTCCAGAACTTCTTACTGTCTCTGCTCCTAAGTGGATCATGGGCAGGGAAGCTCAGGCCTGCTGCCATCAGAGGCATCACTCGCCTAACAGAATACTGGCTTCACCTCACCATGTCTCCCAGAGAAAGTCAGGCGGCCCTGTCTCCACTCGACCACTGTTGTCCAAGGTCCTTGTCTTCTACTTAAGTAAATCAAAGTCTGCTTCAGAAGCAGCTATTCAAAGACAGAAGGACATGAAATTTTTCTATTTATTCAGGTGACCTTTGCCTTTTAAAACAATTATTTTGGGATAGTAACCTCTCAAGTGGCTTGAGGGGGAAAGGGGACACTGGTGACTCTCACCTCTTGACTCCCCACATCCTTCACATTACATCAGCCAAGGGGTTGAAGGTCCAGGGTTGCAGAGCCTGTTCAGTTGATACTTCATAAATCCTAGAGTATCAGCTGTGAAAGTGGTAGATGCCTAAAGCCTCTGGGTCCCTAGCTTTGGATCCCAGTTGCCACATTCATGATAATGGAAAATGCCCCACAGTACATCTAAATGGAAAAAAAAAAAACCTCTGTTTGGTTCTAAAAGTCACTCTTAGAGAACCAAACAGACACCCTATAATTATAAGAAACCCTATAATTAAGGGTTTCTAATTATTCAAAAGAGAAAATAAAAATGTATACATATATAGTCCAATAATTATATGTTATATAAAATATAGATTATAAATATAAATATATTATACATTACAGTAAAATATATTCCAGTAATACTGGTAATATGAGTTAATACTATATAGTGTCCTTAGGAATCTTTCTGGTAGCAGGCAGGGCAGGGTTTGGACACTCTTAGGTCCCTGTCAATATCACCATCTGACACAAAATCCCCATTCAAATGCATATTAGAAAATATTTTAGTTAAGCAATAATGACCATATGATATATTAAAACATGAGGGAGATAGCTAAGGCAACAACTAGATGCAAATTTGTGGATTTAAATGCATTTGTTAGGAAAGAAGAAAAGTTGAAAATCAATGGTCAAACTTGCAACTAAAAAAACTAGAAAAAGTAGCTCATTAAACCCAAAGGAAGCATATAAGAAAATATGAACAGAAAAAATAAAACATAATTTACCAACAAGAGAAAATCAAACAGATAAAGAATCCCTTAGGGGTTAATTTAACAGAATCCATAATTTAATAAAGCTGTCTCATAAGTGAACTTTTATAGTTGGATAGCTTCACTAGTGAATTTTCTGAAAAAATTTTAAAAATATTAAAAATCCTATGCAAATTCTTCTATAGATTGAAAAGGAAAAATAAATTGCAACTCATTTAATGACTCATTGTAACATTGATACTAAAATCTGGCAGAGACATTGAAAATAAGAAGTTGAATACCAGTACTATTCAGGAACATGGAAACAAAACCTCAACAAAATACTAGCAAAAAATGTTGCAATATGAAAAGGAAAATACAACATTACTAAGTGCATTTTATTCCAGAAATGAAAATTGGTTTAAAATTTGAAAATCAATATAACTTACAACATTAATATATAATCATCCCAACAGATAGAGAAAAATATATCAATAATTTGATAAAATTCATTTTATATTTATGATAACAACTCTCAATGAATTAGAAATCAAAAGGAGACTCTTTAATAATTAGATTACATAAAATATATTTACAAGAAAAAGAACACTGTAATTAACAGTCACAGTGAAATACTGAATGCTTCACTTTTGAGGTTAGAAATAAGGAGATTTCTAGTCAATAAATTTCATAGGTGATCATAGTCAGATAAGTAATTCATGGGGCCCACTGAAAAATGAAAATGCAGGGCTCCAAGTAGGACAGCAAGGTCAACCTCCCTTCCCACAAGCCTGCTGTGGGGTACTGGTGAGGGACTGGAGAGCTTCTAGGTTGGTGAACCCATAGGGCTGTGGAGACAGTGGTGAAGGAGAAGGCACGGCAGCTCCGTGTCCCTTCCTTATACCCTGCCCTATGCATCTCTTCCATCTGGATGTTCACTTGTGTCCTTTATCGTATTCTTCTACAATAAATCAGTAAACTTAAGTAAAATGTTTCTCTGAATTCTATGAACTGCTCTATCAAGTTAACCAAACCCAGAGTGTTTACTGGAACCTTTAATCTATAGCCAGCTGGTCATAAGCAAGTGATAACCTGAGCTTTCCAGTAGCCTCTGAAGTATGGGGGTGGGGCACAGTCTTGTGGGACTGAGCCCTTGACCTGTGAGATCTGACCCTACCTTCAGGAAGACAAGGTCAAGATAGTCAAATGGTAGGACACCAAGTGGGTGTTGCAGAGAATTGCTTAGTGTGGGGGTAAAACCTCCACACATTTGGTGACCAGAAGTGTGACTGTTTTGTGTGAGTGGAAAAGGAGACTCAATGGAAAGAAAGAGAGCAGAGAGAAACTGGGTTTTTCCAATACACAAATTTTTTCATAATGGCACTGAACTGTAAATAATCCAAACAACCCATTACCTATTTCAAGGAGAATGGAGAAATTATTTCTTGTTCATATGGAAGAACTCTATACATCAATTAAAAAGAACTAACAGGCCCTGGCTGATGTAGCTCAGAGGATTGAGTGCGGGCCTGGGAACCAAAGGGTCACCAGTTTGATTCCAAGTCAGGGCACATGTCTGGGTTGCGGGCCATGTCTCCAGTAGAGGGCTCACAAGAGGCAACCACACATTGAAGTTTTCTTCCTCTTTCTCTCCTTCCTTTCCCCTCTGTCTATAAAAATAAATAAAATCTTTTTAAAAAGAACAAACAACTGATACACAGAACAATATTAATAAATTACAAAGTTGTTGAGTGAAGGAAGCCAGATATGAAAACATTTACTGTACTAATCTGTACAATTCCAGTCACCTAAAGTTCAAGAATTGATGCTAGAAGTCAGCATAGTGGTTCCTTAGAGTGAAAAAATGGGAGAAAGGGCTGCTGAATTAGAAGGAGCACATGGAAATCTTTTGGAGAAACAGAAATGTTCAGTGTATAGATATGTATGGTATTACATATATAAGAACAAGTGTAAAGTTTTATTGATTTGTAGGCTTATACATTTGGTGTACTTTATTTTATGCATTGTATTTTGATTACAAAAAAGGAAGAGAAATGAAAAAAAAACAGTATTTTAAATATTGAGATAAATGTCAGTGCTGTGGCCTGAGAATTAAAAGTGGTTCCATTGTGGAGGTGAGACTGGGGCGTGTAGAGAAATGAGACCAAAAATAAGATGTTATTTGATTTTGGAAATACATACAGGTGTTATTTTGATAAAAATAAAATTTAATTTTTTGAAAAAGGGAAGGGAGACTGATGAGGATCTCAGATGAGAATTGAAAAATATCCATTGGCTTTATCAACACCAAAGCCACTGGTGTTAATGTGAGGGCTTCTGCTGGAGGGGCGCCGCTGTAGGCCAGGTTCCAGTGGGGCGAGGAATGGGAGTTGAGAAAATGGAGACAAGTAGACAATTCTGTTGTCTACTTTGATTATTAAGGAGAAGAGAAATGTAGAAATGTGGCTGATGGAGATGGAAACTTCAAGAAGACTGTATTAAAATGGAAAACATTCACTTGTAGACATGTGACCAGATTATTATAAGAGAATCCAAAAAAAGAAATTTTAGGGAATAGTGCATTCCTATGCAGTCTCTTTTCAAGTGGCCCAAGATGAGAAACCAAGCCTGTCCATATCACAGCTCTCCCATCTGAGTCTATGTGAAGGAACCGGACTGACCCAGAAACACACATAAAGGGACTGTCTAGGATACTTGGACAGAATGAACAGTAATCTCTGCCACATGGCCCTGTCACAAGATTTCATTTTCAATAGGACCACTTGGAAAGCAGTTCTGGGTGCTAAGTAAATACTTTGTTGAGGAGGAAAAACAGCAGAGATGCCCTTATTCCAGAGGCTCAGCTGCAGGGTTTTGGTAGAGGCTGCAGGTGCCTGGGGAGCATTGTGTCTCCACAGCACAGAAGTAAGTGGCTGAGTCTTCAGCTCTAGGGGTTTTGATGTGCAGAGAACTCCCCTTCTCTGATAGTACAGCCGTTAGTCTTTCATTCTGCTGTTCTTTCCCAACTGAGTACAGGATGAAGAGGAATTTGGGGCCTTTCCCAGGATCTTGCCTGAACCACTGCAGTGCTCTGAAAGAGCTGACTTTGTAACTGCAGTTGAGGCTGACACTCTCTTGTTCCTGGATCCTCAGGGTCTGAGGACTTTGCTCCACCTGGTCTTCTCCACTCAACCCTGTTCCGGAAAACAAAACAGAAAATGAGACAAAGCTTTGAGTTCAGCAGTTTTGAAAAATCCCAACAAGAAACCTGGGAGGAGCTAAGACTAAACCCCTATCTCATCTTCCCACTTTTGGACAAATGGGCACTTATAGTTCTCATCCCTGAACCTCTGACTTACAGCCAAGCTGAAGCCACAAGACTATGACTGCACACTTCAGCATGTTCTCCATCATGACATCTGTCTTGATACAACTCGTAATGATTCCAAAACTTCTCTTCTCTGAGGAGCTGTGTCCTGTTCTTGTTCTCTCATGCTTAAGAGAGCCTTTCTGTTGGTGGCTGAGCCAATCAGGAGCAAATCCTCCAGTAACCACCCTGCTTTTGACATTTAAGGCATTTGTGGAATGAGAGGAATAGAACCACTGCCACCTCATGGTCACAAACACAATCGCATGGTACCCACTTCATGCTACCTACAAAGAAAAAGACGGAGGGAAGGACATTTTGGTATTTGGTGGTATCGATGAGCTTTAAAAAGTAATCAGAAAAGCCTTTACTTACACTTCTAATTGTTTCATTGTTCCTATATAGCCTTTAAAACTGAACTGCTAACAGATTAAAAGAGTTGAACCCAAGTGTAGATTTAACTGATTATGCTTCTCTTTATAATACACAAAAGTTTCAACAGGTGAAACCTTAAAAGAACTAGAGTACTGAAAGAAAGAGAAATTAAATAGGTTGTAGATATGTCTAGAAACCTCTTTGACAGAGAATTGAGAACATAAGTTAACATATCGATTTTTTTTTTATTGTTTATTCTATTACAGTTGTCCCAATTTTTTCCCTTTGACCCCCCTCTAGTCAGACCACCCCTCTCTCCCACAACCTCCTCTCTGTTTCCCATGTCCATGAGTCATTCACACATGTTCTTTGACTAAACCCTTTCTCTTCCTTCCACCATTTTTCTCCTCCCTCCTTTCCTCCTACAACGATCAGTCTGTTCCATGTTTTCACGTCTCTGGTTCTCTTTTTCTCATTAGTTTATTTTGTTCATTAGATTGCAGTTACAAGTGAGGTCATACAGTATTTGTCTTTCACAGATTGGCTTATTTCACTTAGCATAACAGTCTCTAGTTCCATCCATGCTGTTGTCTTATTCAACATAGTACTGGAAGCTCTAGCCACAGCAGCCAGACAAGAAATAGAAGGCATCCAAATTTGAAAGGAGGAAGTAAAACTGTCATTATTCACAGATGACATTAGAGTGTACATAGAAAACCCAGTAGTCTCCACCAAAAAATTACTTGACCTATGACATGAATTTGGCAAAGTAGCGTGATACAAAGTCAATATTCAGAAATAGATGGCTTTCTTGTACACCAACAATTAATTATCAGAGAAAATAAGAAAAAAATTCCCATGTACTACAGCAACAAGAAAAATAAAATACCTAGGAATAAACTTAACCAAGGATGTAAAAAACCTGTACTTGGAAAATTACAGAACACTGAAGAAAGAAATTGAGGAAGATACATAGAAATGGAGGCATATACTGTGTTCATGGATAGGAAGAATGAACATCATTAAAATGCCCATACTACCCGAAGCAATCTATAGATTCAATGCAATTCCTATTAAAATACCAATGGCATATTTCACAGATCTAGAACAAATATTCCAAAATTTTATACGGAACCAAAAAAGACTCCAGATAGCCTCAGCAACCCTGAAAAAGAAGAACAAAGTAGGAGGGATCACAATACCTGATATCAAACTGTATTACAATGCCACTGTAATCAAGACAGCCTGGAACTGGTATAAGAACAGACACACAGATCCATGGAACAGCATAGAGAGCCCAGAAATAAACCCATGTCTTTATGGTCAATTAATATTTGACAAAGGGGGCACAAGCATACAATGGAGTAAAAATAGCCTCTTCAACAAATGGTGTTGGGAGAACTGGAGTGGTACATGCAAAAAAATGAGACTAGACCACCAACTTACACTGTACATCAGAATAAACTCAAAATGAATAAAGGACTTAAATATAAGTTGTGATACCATAGAAGTGGAAATGTGAATCCATTTCTTCCAATATTTTATGCCTGGCTACAGGGACAAAGTGTGACCAAAGGGATCACAAACTTGATAGATCTTAGGAAGCAGGGAAAGAAGAGCATGCAGGAGGAAAAGAACTCCATTTCTAAATCTCAGAGAGATCAGAAAATCACTGTGGGGGTGACTAGTATTCACACAAATCATAAGCATTTTACACAACATAAATAGCGTGCAGTAGAAGTCTTCCTTCCTCATTTATCTTTACTGCCACAGCTCATTCATGGAGGCAAGTATTCTAACACACATGCACACACGTTCATTATTTTCAAGCAAACCTATATTCTCCATTCGGTGCTTTGCTTTTTTCTTATGTAAAATGGCCATATAGCATACCATTATATGGATATGCCAAATTTTACTTAAGCAGTTTTGTATTTTTTCAAGTTTAGATTATTTCTGATCTTTTACTACCACATATTATACTGAAATAAATATCCTCATACAAAGTTTTTTTGCCAACATGAACAGAAAATTTATTAAAAGTATAAAAACTATGAAAAACTATACATTTTTCATTTAATAAGTATTGCCAAATGCCTCTAAATAAGCAATAGCAATTTACACATTTACAATGTGCCAGAGTATTGGTTTCTCTACTCCCTTGCCACCACATTACATAATCAAACTTCTCTAGCTTTCTTACTTCAATAGGTGAAACATGCTAATTCAGAGTATTATTTTTAATTTCTCTATTGTCAGTAAAGCTGGTTTTTTAAAAATAATTTTAACTCTATTTGCATGAATTTATTTAAAAAGTCTGTTCAGAATTCTGCTTGTTAGTTTTGGAGTCAAAATGACAGAGAGAACACTCTAGCCCTATGGCTTATTTGCTGTGAGATTCTGGGCACATTGCTCACTGACTATAACGCAGTTTCCTCAACTGAGTAATTCAGAAAGAATAGTACATACATTATAGAACTGTTGTATCATTTGAAATATATATTGAGACAGATAGAGAGACAGATAGCAGATAGATTAGATATATAAAATATAGAAATAGCTGGAACATAACAAACATGGTTAATATTAGCTATTATGTTATTAATGCAATTTTCTTTTAGAGAAATAATCTTATTGGTTTACAAAACTCTTTACACATTTAAGTTATATTTTCTCTATTTTTGCATCTTTTATTCCATTTTGCATTTAATTTTAGCTTCTGTTGGTATTTTTGCCATGTTGAACTGTTTACTTCATATATAATATTGTTTATTCAAATGTATGCACTTTATTCTAACTTCTAAAGTTTGAGCCTTGCTTAGAAAGTCTTGACAAACTCCAAGACTATTTTTTTCTAATCCTGAGAATTCTATTACAGTTGAAATTTAATACTTCAAGTTTACAATTTGGACTTATTTTGATCTAAAAAGTAAAGTCGGGGTTTGATTTTTTTTAAGTGGCTCATTAATTGCCCCAACATTATCTGCTGAATATATATATAGTTTATAAAATGTGCCCCTCCTCCAATATCTCCAGAACTCACCTGGTACCATACATAGTTATTGCAATATTAATCACTATATTCCTTATGCTGCCTGTGCTTTATATCCACCTATTTTGTAACTACCCATCTGTACTTCTCAACCCCTTCACCTTTTTCACCTAGCACCCCAATTTCCCTCCCCTCTGGCAACCATCAATCTGTTCTCTGTACCTATGAGTCTGTTTCTGTTTTGTTTGGTCATTTAAATTTTTGTTTAGATTCTACATATAAGTGAAATTGTATCATATTTGTCTTTCTCTGACTGAATTATTTCACTTAGCACAATACCCTCTAGATTTATCCATACTGTCGCAAATAGTAAGACTTCATTCTTTTAAATTTGCTTTAATTAATTAATGTATTTATTTATTTAGGATCAAAATTATTTACTTGGATTATCTGAGGTACCCACAGACCTGGCATGGAATAAATGTTGGGAGACAATCACAAATTTCACTACAATTAGAATTGCTTTATAGTCATTTGGTTTTTAATTAAATTTATTGGGTTAATAAGATAACGGTTAATAAGACATTGGTTAATAAGATAATATAGGTTTCAAGTACACATTTCAATGATACATGATCTATGTGTTGTGTGCTTACCACCCAAAGTCAAATGATCTTCAGTCACCATATATTTGGCCCTCTCTACCTTTTACTACCTCATACTCACTCCACCCCTCTTCCCTCTGGTAACTACCACACTGTTGTCTGTGCCCAGTATTCCCTCTTCTGGGTATCTACCTGAAAAATTTGAAAACTTGTATTAATAAAGATATATGCACCCCTGTGTTCATTGCATCATTATTCACAATGGCCAAGACATGGAAACAACCTACGTGTTCTTTGATGGGTGATTGGATAAAGAAGATGTGGTGCATATATAAAATGGAATACTACTCAGCAATGAGAAAAGATGAAATACTGCCATTTGAGAGAACATGGATAGACCTTGAGAATATCATACTAACCAAATAGTCAGGCAGGAAAAGTTAAGAACCATATGATTTCACTCATATGTGGGATACAAAACTGAAAGCAACAAATGAACAAACAAGTGAAACAAATTTGCCTTCACTTTTAAAGGATATTTTGTCTGGCACTAGAGTTCTAGGTCATCAATTATTTTTCTTCCTTTTTAAGATTTTATTTATTTATTTATTTTTATACAGAGGGGAAGGGTGAGACAAAAAGACGATGTATGACAGAAACATCAATTGGTTGCCTCTCACACCTGCCCAAACCAGGGGCCAGGCCTGCAACCCAGGCATGTGTCCTAACCAGGAGTCAAACCAGTGAAATTTGCTTTGCAGAACAGCACTCAACCAACTGAGCCATGCCAGCCAGGGTGGTAGTCAACTATTTTTCTTTTAGCACTTTAAATATATTGTTTCATTGTCTTCTGGTTTCCTCTGTTTTGAGTTAAAAAAAAATTAGTCATTACTGTATTTTTCAGGTAATTTTTCAGGTCATAAGATGCACTTTTCCCCCAAATTTGGGAGGAAAATAGGGGTGTGTCTTACAGTCCAAATGTAGCTTGCCTGGCTTGCTGGAGGGCAGAGGTGGGGTAGGTGGTGAGGGTGGAGTGGGGTCACAGAAGGCAGGAGCAGGATCTAAAACCTAGGTGTGTCTTATGGTCCAAAAAATACAGTACTTGCATTATTGTTCCTGCATGCAGGTAATGTATCGGTCTTTTTCCAGTGACTGCTTTTAAGACCTGATCTTTATTTCATTTTTTTTAACAGAATTTTGATTGTAATATGCCTTGATGTGCCCTTCTTTATATTTGTTATACTTGGGATCATACTGTTCTAAAAGAAGTAAAAAAAGTGACACTAATTCCAACATGCCAGCCCCACAGTCATGACCTACAGTAATTTCCTCTCAAAGTTTCTGCCTCCAAACACCTTTACATTGGGAGTTAGCAATCCAACACAGGAGCTGGGAATGGGTGGTAGGGGCGTAAACATTTAGTCTGAAACAGAGAGCGAGGCAGCCGATATCAGATCCAGCACATCCAGGAGGCAGTGTGCAAAAGAAGTACTTGATCTTTCTCTCTTCCCACCCACGGATCTCTTGCCAGTTTTTATCAATGGATGAATACAGTTAAGACGCTAAAAAGCAAAGAAAAGCTGGATGACTCCACCCACAGGGGTTGGACTACCAGGACAAACAGTTGGAGAGCAAGCCTGGATTGCTCCTGTCTCAATGAAATCCTCAGCTGAAGTACTAAGGTCAGTAAAAAGAATAAAAGAGAATTTTCTGTGGTGGTTTACTAGAATTGAGAGTTTATTCTAGGGTTTGAAGCTTGACCAATGTTCAAATGACTCTTATTTCCTGTGTAGTGCTATTATAGCTCAACTTTGAAATCCAGAAATAAGAGATTACCTTAATCATTTAGCTCCCAAGTTAATAATAGACAGTATATATCTTTCTCTTATGGACTGAATTGTGTCTTCCTGAAATTCCTATGCTAAATCTCTAACTGCTAACATGACTATATTTGGAAGTGGGGTTTGGAGGAAGTAATTAAGGTTAAGCAAGGTCATAAGGAAGAGACCCTAATTTCATAGGACAGATGACCTTTTAAGAGAGAGACACCAGATCAATCTCTCTCTCTCTCCTTGCGTGTAGAGGAAAGGCCATGTGAGGATACTGCAAGGAGGCAGCTGTCAATGAGTCAGGAATGAACAGTCAGGAGAAACCAAACTTGATAGTATTTTGATCTTGGTCTTCCAGCCTCTAGAACAATGAGAGAGTAAGTCTGAGGGATATTATGTTTCCTAGTCTCTTAGACTCTTTATATTTCCTACTCTATGAATAAATATGGATCCTTCCTGTGGAAGCATCCTTAATCTTTGTATAAAGATCTTTCTTGTTTTACAAAGAAATATATAATAATATTAACATATTTTAGTTTAAACTAATATTTTAGTCTAAAGAGCTGAGATGGGTGAAAATCCTGGCTTCCTTTCAGTTGAATTATCTTGGAACCTGAAGCCCAATCCCAGTGACTGACCACATCATCCTCAGGATAGGATCTGGGTGAGGGCAGAGGAGACTGAACACACAGGGTGAGGATGCCCTGGATGCAGCCTTTCCAGACTGGCTGCCTCTCACCTAGTGAGGAGCGTGGACCCAAGGAGGGGATTCCTTCAGTGCCCTGACCTATGAGTCTTTCCACAGCAGTGTTTCCTGAGCAGCTGTATGGAGTGATGAGTTAGTGTGAAGTTGGGTTGAATTTTCTGTAGCAAAGACTAAGCTTCTAGGAATTACCTGAGCTTGGTTCATTTCCTGGAGTAAACTCTAAAATAGGGTCAATGCTGCTTACGGAGGGAATATAACTCTCCCTCCCAGGGCTGCCCACAGCCAGCCCCACCTGCATTCTTCTGGGTTTGCGCTCAGCTCCCCCTGCAGCCTCCCCCACTGTGCCACTCACAGCGCAGTAGTACACCGCCGAGTCTGACACTCGCACTGGATGTTTCGTCAGGTGGAAGGAGCTGTCAGTCTTCACCAGTTTGGCCTGAAAACCTCTGTCGTGGACCTCCTGATTATCTGATGAGCTTTTCAGAAGGAGATCAGGCTCTTTGTTTTGATATTGGACATACCAGAAGAGATAAACTGAAAGCCCATAGCTGGTCTGGTAAGCGCAGTTCAGTGTCAAAGTTTCCCCTTCTGGGAGGGTAACAGGGCCTTCTGTCTGCTTCACTGAGTCTCCACTGGTCCCTCCTAAAATAGAAAGTAAAGGCTTTGTTATATTGGCAACGAAGGATGATAGTGTCCAGTTAGGTTGGGATCACGAGTTATCCTAAAAGCGAGGAATAGAACATCTCAGAAATCCCGAGAAATGTTACTTACCCAACAGCAACAAGATCACAAGTCCCAAGCTGGAAGCAGACAGCATGGCTGGCAGAGAATCAGCGGCAGGTTTGGTTGGTAATACCACAGCTGAGAGATCTGTTCCTCTACTTTCGAGATCCTTTGGTGGAATCTTCTAGAAAATCTTGACTCATGTGTCAGGCAAGACAAACTGCCCTACAAGTTCATGTCACAGGCTATAAAAAGAGAAACATGTTCAGAAATGGAAGATGTGTCAAACCAGCACCCAAGGGGAGCAGCGCCCTCATGTGGTTTCTCCTTTGTCCTGCAGCCATCCTCACACCTTGGAATTTGATATTTACCTTGGAATGGAGCTTAAACTGTAGACATAGAAGGGAAATAGGTATCTGGGATGAGAGTTAGAGCTCCAGGAAGGAAGCACCCAGCACCTTA
>PVJI01023280.1:0-23846 GCA_004026765.1 Micronycteris hirsuta
CCCCCCCGCCCCCGCACGGAGGCTGCTCGTGGTACATCACGCCCTTGCTGTCCCTGCCTCACTGAGACCGGACGGCGGGGTGGCTTTGTAAGTCATCAGTGAGGTGACCAGGGCGCCAGCAGAGCCAGCTCCTGAGAGGCGCTCTCACCGGCGGCACGCGCCTCCGAAAGTGCAGCGTCCCTGTTCTTCCACGTGACTGACTATGCAGACGTCACACACGCTCGTGCCCCCGTCTCGCGGGGGACATTTGTGCAGTGAGAAGTGACGTTGGGCACAGACATTGAATAAACAGACAGCAATGGGAGGGAGCAGCTGGGACGGGTCGCAGCCCTGGCCGAGTGCTGGGTCCGGCAGCGCCGCAGGCCCGGCTCCTTCACACGGTGCGTCGCGGTGCAACCCCCTGACTCATTTTTTCAAACCAGCACAGTGACCAGAGGACACACACTCCGCGTGTTAAGTGTATATAAATCCACGCGTAATTGTACCTGTTCTACAGTGATTTTGCAATGCTAGCCATGCTGCTGTTACAATAAAAAGTACACTTTGCAGTGGGCAGATGTCACTGTGCGGTAGACCCTGGGGAGACAGCGGGTCCAGGGTAGCCCGCGGGGCGCGGTCTCTGCGCCGACAGTCTCCCCCGCTGACCTCCTTCCCCGGCGCGCGTGGCGCTCAGCGCCCCTGACCCTCGTCCAGCATCCAGGGGCAGTCTGGGAGGGGCCGCACTGGCCAATGCGAACAACCGTCCCCAAACCTCTGGCCTGTTTCAAATCGACCACCACAGTGCCCCCCCCTCCCCTCCCCGCTGTGCACAGCCCAGGGACAAGTCACCACCGAACAATCAGATCCCAGCAAGCCGCCAGGCACGAGGCTCCCTGCTGTCAAACCAGCCTGAAAACACAGAGGCATCAGAGGGCGAGAAGGGAGCCTGGGCTCCCGGCCGCCGCAGGCAGGCGTGTTTCAGGAGAGGTTCCCACTTGCAGCTGAAATCAGCACCAAGGACGCAAACCGAGAGGCCTCAGCCGGACCCACGGCAGCTGGACAATCAGAGGGAGAAGCTCCGAGCGGGGAGACACGCCGGGCAGCCTCTCCTGTCCAGCTGTGTCTCCACCTGCCACTTAGCAACGCCCCCGACCCTCACCTGAGCAGGGAGGCGCCCCGGCACATCTCTGTGGCTCCAAACCAACGTTCCCTGGCAAGAGGTCATGGGAGGGGCCGGCGAGAACGGCCCAGTGCACACTGATACGAGCTCTGAGAAGGTGGCCGCGATCCCAACTCCAGACTTACCTCTCCTGTTTGCTCGCCCAGCTTGTTACTGGGATTAACCTGCACTAATTAAGAGCACTGTCATTAAGCTGGGTGGAGTGGTATCTGTCTGTAAACGCTGAGGACCAAGCAGGCCAAGAATAATACTGCCTGGGACTGTGATGCAGATGTGCAGGCACTGCCCAGCAGAGGAGGCCGAGCGGGGTGCCGGCTGAGAGCTGGGGGCTCCCGAACCGCACGGGGGTGGGGGGGGGGCACTCCTCAGGTAACCACACAGGCGAATGAGTGAACGGATGCGGAGCACGCAGAGGTTGTGTGCCTGAACCTCGCCTCTGTGACACTGGGCCACCCGCCGATTTCAGGTCTCTTCGCCATTGCCAAGTGGTGGTGCTTTTGGTACCCACGCTCTGGTCTGACTTACTCATCCTCCCCAGAACACGCGTCTTCAGTCACCGCTCCGTGGTGCCCTGGCTGACTCCGTCTAGGCTAGTGCCTCCTGGCCAGCGGCTGGGGAACTGCTCCTCCTTCCCGGTGTCCGGCCCTTGTGGTGGGGGCGCTCCACTCCACATTTCCGGTTTTTACAGGTGGGCAGACAGACGCTGTTTCCATGTTGGAGGAAAGGCTACGCTCGGACCCTCCTTCTCTGTGTGGGCTGAGTGACACTCTGACCACAGGGTATGTCTATCACTCCTGGCGACGGCTTCGGGAGGTACGACCAGTCGACTAGAATCACCTTTCCAGTTTGTGGACTGGAAAGGTGAGGTCGAGGAGGTGGGACTCACATGGCCAGTGCTGGAACCAGGACTCATCCTCAGATCCTAGTGACGTGCGCCGCTGCGCGGACATGAGGGAATGGCCGTGCTCCCACCCGCCCCCGTGAAGGCCGGGAGGTGCGGGGTGCTGGCGCTGGCCCCAGCCCCACGTGTCCACGGAAACCTCCCCCAGCAGCCAGGCCGGCTCGTGGGGCCTGCATCCCTCCCGCCTGCCACACGTCCTCAGTGCGTGTGGTTCAGAGACGAAAGGGCCTCGTTTGTTTCCAAACCCCCCTGAGAGGTGGGGCCACAATAAGCCCTTTGACAAAAGACCGATCATTTTTCTCCAGCATTAAGCAAACAAAAAGCATAAAACTGTGTTTAGGTTTTTCCAACACAGATTCAGAAGTCAAAACGTACGTTTCCTTTCTTCAGCAGGCCAACTGTTCTCCGACCCCCTGCCAGTTTTCTTGATGCTGCTTGCGCAGAACATGCTGATTTGGTAATTCCGCACCGCGCTCAAAAAGAACCGATGACATCCGCACAGCCGTGGGGCTCAGGCTCGTCAGTTGGCAGCGGAGCCACGGAGGAGGCACAAACCCGAGTGAAGGGCGGACACGCACTGGACGCCTTGTCAGGAAAGAGTCCACGCCAGGGCACTGTCCACTTGGTCTGAGCGCCGGCTCCCTGCCTGGCTGAGGGGCCGGCAGCTGTGCACACGCGTGTACATGCAGGCGTGTGCTTCCTGTGGTGCCGCCCTCCCCACTGGCGGGGCAATGAAGCTCAGAGGTGCCACCCGCCCAGAGTCGGCCACTGTTTACTGTTCACCCTTACGGCGGAGCAGCGTCTGCTTCTCTCCATCTTCCCGTGACGTGCTGAGGTTCGTGTTTGTAGATGAACAAAGTAAGTTCCATCGGTAAAAAAAATATTTTTAACTCTCTGCCTGAATTACTGCAAACACTTTACATAAATGGTCCTCTTTCCCGATTTGGGGCAGACGCTGTTCACCTTTTTTTCCTACGTGAGAATAAATCACCCACAGACAGGAGAGCCGCGGCTGCTCGCCGGCCACACCCGGGCCTGCCGCCCGAGCGTGGCTTCCTTCTGCCGCTTCGCGAACACACTCACCTGGCTTTGTCTGTGAGCAGTCTTCTCCCGCACGCACACACTTTCCTGTCTTTTTTACATTTAACGCAATCGGCGCTTACTGGAGGTTTCAGTGGCAACTAGGACTCACTCGGCTCCCACCACACACCTGCCAGGAGCCTGCGCTGCAGCCCGCACTCGGCCCTCAGCGTCGCTCTACGCGTTGGACACACGCCCGTTCCCTCGTCACTGGCGGGTAGCGACCTGCCGGGGGAGCTGTCGGCCCGTGATCCTCAGGGGTCGCACCCATGGTCTGTCTGCACATGTCCACGCAGCCCCCCGCCCCGGCGCTCACGGCATCTCCCACCTTTGCAAGTTAAAAGGTAGATGGCCCTGCTTGTGTAGGACGTGGGACCCGTGACTGTGTGAACACTCAGACGCGCGCGGCGGGGCTGCCCGAGGCCAGCACAGGTCTGCCGGGTTAGATGACAAGCAGCAAAAAAAAAAAAAAAAAGGAAGAATTCTGCCACCGAAAAAATAGCAACCGGAGAAAGAGGGCTGGGGAAACCACACTCACCTGGGACCTTCCGTCCTCGGTCCTCGGTGCTGCGCCAGGGGCCATGTCCTCCAGGGGACACCATCTTTCCGTCCTGACACCGGCGGTGCCTGCAGCCCGTCCCCCCGGCCCCTCACCTGCGCGTGAGCAGGACCCACAGGCCGAGGCAGGAGCCCCAAAGTGTCCGCATCGCCCGCGGGAACCATCAGACACCCGCGGGCGTGGTCCAGGCCTTTCCTTTACTCATGCCGCCGTTTTCTATGTGACAGTTTGGCACTGAAGGTGACATGGGTTTTTCTTGGTAAGCTTTCTTACTCGGTCAAGAACGCAGCAGCAAAGGAACAACGTGTTTTCACCCCATGCGTGAGTTCGCCCTGCGTGTGTGGGTCAGGCGTGAACACAGGGAATCTCGTCATGTTTACTATTACTTGATTTGTGTCAGCCGGCCTCGGAAGGAACGGACGGACGAAGACCGGCCATGCGAGGAGGGTGCTGGATCTGTTTCAGGGAAAATAGCCATTTGTGAAAAGAACTCCTGTTTCACCCCCCAGGCCTGGGCAACACGTATGTATTTTCATCTTTAGCATTTCACAGCCATGTTTAGCCAATTCTGTAGATAATTCAGGAAGCTGTATAAACTCAGGAAAGGCAGTGTGAATTTGGAGAACCCAGAAATCGTCAAAGGAATCCCTGGACACCTCCCCCACTTCACCAAACAAACGCCAGAAAGATCCACGTGTGTCCCCGTGAGTGTCAGAGGTGTCGGCCACCACAAATGTGCCAGCGCTACAAGCAAACTCCTGCCCCACCCCTCAGCTCAGAGACACTGTCACCCCATCCACACCCAGCGGAGAGTCCTCATGACAATACAGAAAAACCCTAAATGTCTTACACAGATTATGGGTTTGCATTTTCAGAGAGACCTGGAGACAATATTAAGTCATCTGAATGGTTCTGTGGCCAGTGGGTGGATCACGTCACAGACATGTCACATGTGCTTGAAAAAGGACCTGTGACAGCAGCAGCCCAGGCACCCACAGCCCGCGGTTCCCCAAGGACAGGACCCACTGTGGGGCGGCCAGAGGAATGGCCGCCGGTCATTGGCAAGGCTGGGGCTGGATGGAGCTGTCTTTAATTGCCCGGTTGTCATCTCCAAGACACTGTCGGGTGACAGCTGGCTGGAGTAATGACGAGATTAAGTTTAGAGTCCGTCTGCTCCGGGATCCTGAAACGCTCCCCTTATTTGCTCAATGTTCATTAACGAGGAAAAAATCAGAGTCCATCTTGGGTTCGGCATTGATGCCGGGAGTACAAACGGGGATGGTCTTTCAACCATGTAAGTGTGAGGCGGCAGGCAGGTGACAACTCCGCAGGCACGCTGTTTGCTGGTGTTCCTGCCTGCGAGTGTCTGCAGGGGTCCCTCAGCTAGGGGTGTCGGTCCCATTTCCTCACTGACGTCATCGGAGAGTTTGTGGACCCGCGACAAAATCTGATTCCATTCAATCTTTCAGCATCTTCCGGTTGTAGAAGGAAGCAGCAGTCAGTCTGAGACACCTGGTTTGGGGGTGAGAGAAAGCTGAGCCTGCACGGGCCGCCTGGCCCTGTCCTCTCAGTGAGCAAAGCAGACACGGCCAGCGTCGGGGCCACGAGGGCCCAGGGCCCAGCGGTGCTCCACTCAGGTTGCCATGGTCACCTTGCTCCGTGCCCCTGCAACACTGTCATGCTGCGCAAGGGAGGAGGAGAGGCTTGGAGGACAGAGGCGGGGTTCATGCCCGGTCTCCCGAGTCCGAGCTCCTCTCTGACAACTGAATGTGCTGCCTCTGCTGCTCTGCTTGTTTCATGGACACTCGCGGGGGAGGGGGTGCTCAGGGACACTCGCTGGGAGGCCCCGCGGGGAAGGAAACAGCAGGAAAGTGAGGATGGGGTCAGGTGTGGCCCTGCAAGGGGGTGTGGGGCCATGGAGAGACGGTGAGCTCAGGGAGAGGCTGTCACTTCTCTGGCCGCGTGACCTCCGGCAGGGCCCTTCCTCACGCTGTCAGCCATGGAAAGTTCTGGCAAAATCAAGAAGCAGAGACTCTCAGATGGGAGGGGCTGGTGCCTGTGGTCCAGGAAGCGGGGGCTGCCTGATTACGCAGGGTCCTCCCCAGCAGCAGCAGGAGGGTCTGGTTCTCGTCGCCTGCTGCCTGCACACAGACCCTCCTGTCACGGGGACAGCTGCTGCGAGGGGACCGCCCACGCAGAAAGGCTGCATCGTCGTCTTCTTTTGAAGTCTGGAATCTGAACTCCCCTCTGCTAGGTGCTGGGTGCCCCAGGCCGGTGTGTTTCGAGCATCAGTTACAGGCGGAGGCGCTGTGCCTTTCCCGAGCACACGCTCAGGCAGCAGGGCGGGGCCTGGTGCGCCTGGGCTCCCTCTCAGCCCCGATGCCTGGTGGGCGCACGTCTTAGTCCCTCTCTGTTTTGTTTAAGATTTTTTTAATTTTTATTTATTTTTAGAAAGAGGGGAAGGGAGGAAGAAAGAGAGGGAGAGAAACAGCAATGTATGGTTGCCTCTCACATGGCCCTCATGGGGACCTGGCCTGCAACCCAGGCATATGCCCTGACTGGGAATCGAACCGGGACCCTCTGGTTCCCAGCCTGCGCTCAATCCACTGAGCTACACCAGCCAGGGCCCTCTCTGGTTTTTAAGGAAAAAATCTCCAAAGGAACCCAGCGTTGAGGATCCACAGAGGACATGTGGCTGGTCCGAGGCTCCGGAACTGGCTTCTGGGGCCTCACACCTACTGCACGTCATCTGTGTTCAGTGCCAGAGACGTGGTTTTCCATTCCCATATCTCTGTCCCAGTAACATGAAGAACTGGGTGTAGGATCCAGTTCCCCCTGAAGAAGTCAGCTCAAGAAACGTGATGGCTGTACGGCCACAGGGATTTTCGGGGCTTCTGTGGACACCAGGCAGGTTCCCATCCGGTCCCCGAATTTCATGCCAGGGAAAGAATCGCAGAACAGTTCGGAAGACATCTCCAAAACGAGACGACTTTGAAATGAAACACACATCGAGGACTGTGTTTTCCTGATTGTCAGTCATGCTAATTGCGCTTCGCTCTGAAGCCCTGTCTGTCAGGCGAGAGGGACGGGCCCGCCTGCCGCCCGGGATGACACGTTTCCTCCCAGCAGGAGGCAGCTGTAATTGGCGGCTCCGTTCTCCACACTAGAGGGCAATTCTCCGGGAAAAACACAATGTTAACAAGATTTTACAAATCTGACATATGGCGTCCTATTCGAAATGACCAACAAAATTTCTCCTCTCCCCAACCGCTTGTCACCGGGAAGGACCGCAGGGAGTCAGATAAATGCAGGAAACGGCCCCACAGTTCCTCGGGGACAGTGACCATGACCGTAAGGGAAGACCCATTAATAATAACAAACGGTCAGACACTCGGTGTGGCCGTGCCTCAGAGACGGAAAAGATGACAGCAGACACCTAGCCCAGGACACAGGGCATCCTCAGCAACCTGTGTCAGAGTCAGGGCTGGTCTGGTCCCCAGGGTGAGTGAAGGGGGTCATAAAAGACACACTGGACCTAGAAACGGGCTGGACACTCAGCACACAAGCTCTAGAATGATTTTTAGGATGGTCACTTTGCTTTCACATGAATCCAAAAACTTAATCGCAACATAATTCTTGTTCACAACCAGACACCCACAGCGAGGTCCCTGGATTCCGTGTTAACTCGCAAAGGAATGGAAGGCGGAGCGTTCCAGTGCAGACAACACTGGGCAGAAAGGGACGCAGAATCTGCAGAGAAAGAGCAGGATTTCACCGCCTTCCTGAGCTTGCGAGGCACCCGTCACACTTCCTCCTTCCTGTGCAGACAGGCTCTGAGAGGGCTGCACGGCTCCCCGGGACCTTGCCCTGGACTTGCTGAGACACCCCGGTTCACTGCCTCCAGCAGTAACCCAGGGACTGTCCTCACCTCTGACCACAGCCGAGGAGATGGCACACAGCCAGGCCCGGAAGGTTCCTTTAAGGCTGTGATCATGAGGGGGTCACACAGCAGGAGTGTGAACGATTCCAGACACCAAGCTCTCACCGTGAAGACAGAGGCAGGCCCCATCCTAACTCATGGGAATCAAGCATCCTTGGGCCTCCACCTGGCAGCAGGTGACTGAGGGCCAGTGACTGAGGGCCACCTGGGGTCCGCCAGGGGAGGGAGAGACGGGTGGGTGAGTGTCTCGTTTCCGGGAACTCAGGGGCGCAGGCATTCCAGCTTTTGGGGAGCAGCACCTGCTTCTTCCGGGGACAGGCGGCTTCTTCGCAGTCCCACTGGGACGTGCTGCCTGGCGGACTCCCAGTGGCACCAGGGCTATTACGCAGGATGAAAGTGTGGCAAACCCATAACCTGTCCGCTGGGTGATGAACGGCAACCCGAGGTCCCAGATTTGTTACACAGGAGGCCACTGGCCACAGGGACAGACGGCAAGCTGGCGTCCAGTGTGCACCTGCTCGACTGTAGGTGGGGTCATTAATTCCTGCAAACACCCCCCTCCCAACCTCCCTGGCAGTGCAGACCGATGCAAAGGTGACCCCAGAATGAAACGGATCCGGCGGCAGCGTGCTGGGTCCAGCCCTGGCCCTGGCCCTGCCCGCCACAGCCATGCATCGTGGGACCTCAGGGTCTTAGTCTCTGCAGCTGTGAGACGGGACAACCACCGCCGCCCTCCTGGGACCCGGGGGAGAAGGGCACTGACCCCTCTTGTGGTTATGATGAGGCGCCAAGTTCACCAAACAGCCCGGAGACCTCCGTGCCCCACCACGTGGGCAGGCATCTCGTCCGTGGGCTCCGGGGACAGTCCCAGCACTGCACATCCCTCACTGTGCAGTCGCGAGGACGCAGGTGCCATGTCCCTGCAGCTGCCCCGCGTCGGCGACAGGAACCCAGAGACAGGTGCTCACCAAGGCCTGTTGACTGCAGCTGTGTGGTTTTCTTCTTTCACACGTCAGAAAACAGCGCTTCTGGTTTAGATCGTTTTCTTCACAGGATGGAGCTAAAAAGCGAAGTGCCATTTCAGGCACCCAGTTCTGACGGGGTGCAGTGACGGAGGGTGAGCGATTACGGAGGTGCCTTGGCTCATGTGGCCGGGCTGCTGAGGCCCCGCAGGGTGCGGAGGCCCCTCTGGCGTCTATGCTCAGTGCTGGGCAACGCCACCCCACCCCCACCCCCGCGTGCCAACCGAGAGTGTCTTCAGACGTCTCCAAGTGCCCCTGGAGTGCGATGGTGCGAGATGACCGACCACGGCTGTTTGCGAACAGGATAATTAAACTATTTAACACAGAAAGATTTGCAGTTATGGCCACCAGCGGTGAATAATTTAAAAGAAACATTGTTACATTTTTAATAGTGCCCATCCATCCAATAAATATCATTTAAATGTTATAGGAAGAAAACTGCTCCGTAAACCCAAGGGGTTTGTAACAAAACACACCCTACTGGGGCCGAGCGGAGCCCGCGCCAGGCATTCACACTGGGTCCACCTGTGTTGCAGCGTTGCCCTCTGCTTTTCCCGGTTGAGGGACAAAGGCCCAGCAGGGCTCAGGGCCAGAGCAAGGTCCTTTGGCGGCAAGAGCACCAAGGCCACCCACTGACAAGCGTGGGTGGCATGTCTGAATATGTCTGAATCGAGGTCTGTGATACCCACACAGCCCGCCCCCTGCATGGTGCCACTCCACAGTGGAGGGAGGCGCGCGCTCCCTGACAAGCCCGTCTGGAAACACGGCTCGCATCCCTGGAAGAGCCAGCCCGGCCGCACTGAGGTCTTGGCCTGGAGTGAAGCCATGTGAGCTGATGGCCTTGGGCTCGAATCAGGACCTGAGACCCATGGAGCCAGGCAGCCATGGTGCCTGCCACAGAGGACACCCTGGGGCCACTGGTCAGCACTCACCCCGCTTTCTTCCCCCATAAACACCCAGCGATGGAGCTTCAATGGACATATCTGGGAGACACATACTCGAAAGTGACCTTGGTACCAAAAAAGTTTAGATTCTGTTTTACAATTTTTCTAAGATTTATTTTTAGAGGGAAAGGGAGGGAGAAAGAGAGTGAGAGAAACATCGATGTGTGGCTGCCTCTCACACACACCCTGATCAGGGACTTGGCCCATGACCCAGGCGTGTGCCCTGACTGGGAATCGAACCCGCAACCTCTCACTTTGCGGGACAACATGTAACCCACCAAGCCACACCCGTCAGGGCCTGTTTTGCAATTTTCAAACTTAGTTTCTGTAATGGGTTGAAGTGTGTCCCCTAGAAAAGACTGTGTTTAAGTCCTGACCCCAGGTCCCTTCAAACAGGACCTTCATGGAAGGAGGTCTCCAAGGCAGACGAGTTAAAGTGAGGCCGTGACACGGACCCCAGTGCAGCAGAATGACGGCACTGTGGAGACACGCGGGGACCCTGCTGGAGGCGGAGACGAGGCGTCCACACCCCAAGGCCACAGGCGACCCCAGAAGCTGGGCAGGAACAGCGCTCAGCGGGGCTGCGGCCCGGAAGCACCTGCACTCCTGACTCAGGTCCCAGGACGGCGAGGCGGGCCCTCTTTTTTAAGTCACCACGGCCGCAACTTTAGGGGTGAGGGACTGGCACGTTCTGGCAGCCCGGGGGGGATTTGCGGAACTGCGTGTAAGGTGTTTTTGGGTTTCTGGAAGACTGCATTTGTGTGAGTGCAAAGCAGCCTTCCCTGGCCCTGGCCCCTGGGTGGCTGGGGTGGCCTGCTGTCTGTCACTGGCCTCTCCACCGTCCTGAGTCTCCCTTCTGCATTCTCGGGAGGGGTCTTTCTGGGGTCCCGGGCAAAACGGCTCCTGGCTCTGCCCCTGGGGTGGGGAATGTGCATTCACAGCAGGTCTAAGGGGCCTGTAAAGGTAACGCATTAGGCGAGAATCTCTATCACATGACAGCTGTGTACAGAGGCTTGGAGAAAAAGGGAGACCGCAGACTAAGACGGAAACGCAGCGGCTCTGCGGTCACACCCTGGACGGAGGACAAAGACGGGAAACAAACCACAAGTCCTCTCCCAGAATCGTTTACACTGAAGTGTGACGCTGACCTGTTCTTAAGATGCTGCTGTGGAGGAAAGTCTGCGTGAGAAGTTAAAATGCGCACGTGGGCCATTAGTGGGGCAGGAACGGCAGGGTGCCCCGCCCCCACCTGCCCCTGTGGGCGGCCGGCTGTCACCCAGTGACTTCAGTTCTCACTGCCTGCTCCCAGGTGTCCTCTCCTCCACCCCCCAGCCTGCAGGGCTCCCTGCCACCTGTCTGGGGCTCCAAGCCCGAGGCCATGAGCGGACCATCCCTGGAGGACCCTCGGGCTCTGCTAAGCAGGCCTCGGAGACCCCCGGCCACCCCAGGCAGCAGGACCTTGGTGCTCCTTTGATTGACTGACCTCGGCACCGCAGTTCAGAATGGCTGCCGCCCACGCACGCCCTCCCTCCGAAGCTTCAGTGACCTTTCTCTGGCCCTCACACATGTGGCCGGGACCGTGCAAACGGCGTTTGGAAGATGAGAAAATTCAATAACTCGGCCGCAGCGGCACCGCAGCACCATTTATCAAACCAGGACCAGAGCGTGCTATCTCGCCGAGTCCTGTTTTCTACCGCCAGGCATTTGGGGAAACTCGGTAATCAACTTAGGAATGATTAGATTGGAATTTGTAACACTTCCCATTATTAAACCTTCCATCTTCATTACCGCAACTTAATGATTACATCACAGCTGAGAAAAACAGATTATGGGTCACGGGCATCGTTGGGAAAGCTGCAGCCACACACTGCAAAACACCAGCAAATCGTCAAAAACACCACGTTTCCAGCGCGTGGCTGTAGGAAGAGTTACTACGCCTACAAAGGACACCAAGCTGCCATCCCTTCTGGTGAAAATAGGCAGTAAGACTCAGCTCTGCCTGCACCCTGCTCTTCCCGTGCAGGCAGGGGTGAGTGAATGGTGGCCGCTGGGACTTTCCACGGCTCTGGGCAAACACGGGGTGCACTCTGATCCAGGAAGCAGGCCCCAAGCCTCACCTGGTCCTTCAGCCAGGCAGGGGGCGGGGGCAGGGGCTGGACCAGGTTGGGGCAGGGCCAGGGCCAGGGTGGGGCCATATTCCTGTAGAAGGATGTTCTTTGGCTCCCCAAGTTCCTTGTCCCTTTCTCGCTACGCCCTTGCCCTTTCTCTCTGAGAGAGAATCTCTTTTGCAGAACCCTTTTCTCACTTAAGCCCTCGGCCATCCCCCCACTTCCCTGGCCACAGAGATGACCACTGTGCAGGACTGCCATCCTCTCAGAGCCGACATCCTGTGGGGTCTCGCTGTGGGCAGCCAAGAAAGCGTAGGAAGTTCAAGGAGGCCGGAGGGGTGTGGGAGGCACAGAGGGAAAAACCGGACGTGGGGTCGAGGGGCTCATTCTCACTCGACAGAAATGCTGAGGGCAGTGACGGCACGGTGACAACGGCAGAGCCACAGAAACGCACGGACACCCAAGCTCCTCTAGGCCCTGAAGGAAGCCTGGTCTTCCTCCCTGTCCAGAGGAAGGGATGGAGGCCCAGAGAGTCACTAACTGCTCGGCGGGCAGGGAAGGCAGCCTCCATGCGCCCGCCTGTGGGCCCTGCCTGGTGTGGGGCCCATGACAGTTAGAGAACATCGTGGACGTGACCTATATTCTGTGTGAGGTCAGGGTATAAGATACTGAGGCCTCCGCCATGGAACGCTCTCCCTGTCTCTTGTCACGGATGGCCTGCTTTTGGGGAAGCTGGCTGTGATGTGTGACCCGTGCGGTGAGGCCCAAGGCCCCACCCTGGCCATGGGAGGGACTGGAGCTGGGCCTGCTGCCTGTGGCCTGTCAGATGCTGGGCAGAGCTGGCCTGTCCCGACCGACACACGTCTGTTTGTTGTTTTTAGCTCCTAGGGTCTGGGTCTGGAACAGGTGGCCATGCAGCAGCAGGTGACTGATGCACTAGTCACACCAAGCGGCCGACGTGTCACAGGCTTCTCACTCCTGAGAATGAGACCTGACACCTCTCGTCTCTCATGTTCCCCGCGTCTCTCCCACAAACAACGTTGCTGTGTTTCGACTGCATCACAAACACTGAGCTCGAAGTCTAGGCTGCTCGGCTGCATTTCATTTTTCCAGCCACTTCCTGAGACCTTGGTTGGGTCCAAACTCACTGGCAGCAGAAAGGTTCATTCTAAACTAAGAGACCATGAAAAATGGTGTTTGTTTTTTAAATGCAGACACTCACAGATATGTAGCTAGTGTACAGAGGACGACAACAAAATAAAAGTCCATTTCAGGGGAACTGGCAGGTAATTGGACGTGTGCCAGCCTATCTGTCTCCCTTGCAATGTGCAGGACACTCGGAAACACTTACCGGCAGGGCCAGGATGATAAAAACCTCTAACTGCAACCAAAGGCGCCTGCAGCATCTCTGTTCAGTGGTCAGCAGCATGTCTGGCAGGGCTGCCCGGGACTCACTGCTTCCAGTCCCTCTAAGTGAGTCTCACTGAGGCCGGTGCCAGCACGCAGCACAGACGGAGCTGAACAGCTTCCGCACGAGAACTGCGTCTTCATCACGGAGGTCAGCGGGTCGGCTGATGGACGTGGGGAGAGGTGCTGGCTGTGGGCCTGGA
Source organism: Micronycteris hirsuta (assembly GCA_004026765.1). Taxonomy (NCBI): domain Eukaryota; kingdom Metazoa; phylum Chordata; class Mammalia; order Chiroptera; family Phyllostomidae; genus Micronycteris; species Micronycteris hirsuta. Next base: position 13,324 of record PVJI01023280.1, read on the forward strand.
GGGCCGGTGACCGGAACAGTCAGCAGCTGGCATCCGACTCCGCTGACTGATAACGAGCTCTGTGGCCTGTGCAGGGGCCATGGTGGCACGGGCGGGCGGTAGCCACGCATGAGGACACAGCGGCACCCACACGGCAGAGGAGTGTCAGGTGGAAGGTGAACAGGAGTTGTGTCAAACAGAACGACCCCGTGACACCCACCCCCCGTAAATTTGCTCACAGAGCTTCTGTCTGGGTGGTGAGAGGCTTTGCAATAGATTGTACAGTGGTGTGAACATGAAAGCATCAAAGTGGTAAATGTTGAGTCATATATTTTGCCACAGTGAAAGAAAGACAGAAGGGAGGGAAGAGAGGGAGAGAGGGAATAAAGGAAAGTAAAAAGAAAAGAAAGGAAAAGAAAAGGGAAGGGAAGGGAAAAGCAGGCCGCCCATGTGGCTGGGGCAGCCGGGACGGGTCGGTCCGTGCCGGTCCGTGCCGGCAGGTGCTCTGTGATTATTTGTGAATCGCCAGCAGCGGCTGCAGCTCATCATCAGATGTGTCAAAGGTTGGGAGTTTTATTTCATTTCAGGCAAATCAAACATTTTGAAGAGAATGAGAGATACGAGTAAATCAACCGGAGAAATAGCCTTAAATGAAACCTGCAGCCTCTCAGAAGGCAGTGTGCCTGACTGGGACCGTGTCCTGCTCCACAGCTGACGCCTGCTGCAGTTTGTATCCCCCACCCCCGCCACGGCAGCGAAGCACACCCGTGTCCCCAATGACCCCGCAGGGTGGGATCTGCTGCCGTGGCTCTAAATTTACATGGATGTTTCCTGAGTGACGGCTCCAGGCTTTGAAATGCAAGGCGTTTTCTCAAAAAATTTTTTTACTGAATTAAAGTAGAACTTAATTCTGTGTTTTATTATTAGAACATCATGTTCTTCAAAAAGAAAACAAATGACTTTGCTGAACCACTGGGAAAATACCAGCAATACAGTAAGTGCACAAATAGCCAGCGGAGCAGGAGCCTCGACTGCCCCTGGGCACACTCATCTGCGAGCCCAGGAGAAGGCCGCCCCCGCATCGCCGAGTGGGACCGCCAGCCCGCCGGACACACGGGAGAGACGTCTCAATTGCCTGGTCCCAGCTAATGGCTACAGGGCCGGTAGGCCCTGTCAGGGCTCCTGCGAGGACAGAGGAAGGAGCCGGTTTCAGGCGGGTGGAAAACCTGGGCCCAGCACCCCGGCTGTCCCTCCTCACTCTCACCTCCTCTGAGGATCTCCCACGGTACAAACAACGGGAAGGACGCTCAGCCTGTGGCCCCTGGTGTCCTGACCCCTCCCCCGACACCCGTTTATCTCCTGGGGACTCTGAAAGCAAATCCCCAAGCCCATGTCATTTTGTCATGAATATTTCACAGCTAGCACATCACGCCCAACACAATTTGCCGTAATTCCCCCATTCCATCTGACATCCACCTACATTCCTTTTTCCAGTTAGTAAAAAAGTTAGTTAAGAAGGATCCAAACCCCAAATGCCACATTATCTAAAAAAAAATTTTTACCCCAAACTTTATTAAATGGCCAATCTTTTCCTCAAATTGGCATGCAGCTAGTTTCACTACATAATGAATACCTCAGTGAGCTTTACTGGTCATTAAATCCGGGCGAAACAGTCAGGGGGCCCGGATACCCAGGCCTGCGGATGCGGTTAATACACAAACTGAATCATGTGGTGGCTGCAGCATGTCACCACGGGACCAACATGCACTCGGGGCCTCGTTTTCCAGGCTCACAAACAGCCAGGTGGCCACATAGAGCACTTGGGTTGCAGCTTGTTCGTGTGGCTTTCTTGAAGGAAGCGCGTGATTAATTCAGATGCAGCTATTCAGAAACATGTGCTTCCCTGGTCTGTTTGCTGTTTACCTGCAGACGAAGACAGGTGTTGGAAGCTGCAGGTGAATGTTGGAACTGCCCCTGATGTTTGGCCCTGCTTTTCCCAGTGGATTTATCAACGGGCGGGCGGGAAACACACGAAAATCCCCTTCAAGCCAAGTGATCAGATATGAAGGTGACGTTCTCACTCCCAAGGCCGACGCAGGTGCCGTAGATCAAAGGAAAGTCAAATCCAAGGGCTCGGGAGGTGGAGCGGACGACTGCCTGACGGTGCGGGCATGTTTAATTGCTGGAAATCTCAAACCCACACGGAAGTTAGGTGGCAGTGCAGTGAAAAACAGGTGCCCATCCCTCCGTCCCCCTCACTGTTCATCCGGCTTCTACGACTCGGTCTCATTCTTGGGCCTCACGTGGGGACAGCTGGGCCTCCAGAACATCTTAGGAATGTCGGGGAGGCAGGACGCTCACCCAGCTGGGCACCCGCAGGGGCTCAGAGATGGGCCGAGTGCACCCAGGGCCCAGAGTCCCACACCCTCCCAGAGGGGCAAGTGACGCGGGTGTCACATGTTGATTTTTGAAGAGAGACGTGAAAGGTCTGGGAAGCGGTGAGGAGGGTCAGAGGGCATTGGTGTCTGCGGGGTCTCTTCCTCACCTGCAGGGATGTGCTGGCTCTGCAGCTCCCGGACAGGCTGAGGCAAGGGATCCGGGCTATCTGCCCTGTCCTATAGAGACCCCGCCCCCCACTATCCAGATGTGACAGGTCACGGTGCCTGTCACTCCACCTGACACTACCTCCCAGACCCGCCCCTTTTTCCACCCTTCTGACACCTTGCTTCCTATTTGGGCCCCTCCGTGGGTGACATGTTTGTCCCGACTGTGACTCTCCCCCGGAGCACGGCCTGCAGAGCGCCGTCTGTGAGGGCAGCTGGTGGCCCAGAACAACGATGGCTCGCCTCAGTGTCAAAGGACACGGGAGTTTAAGCACGACTTTCATTCAAGCCCAAAACAAAGAAAACTGGGCGTCTGGAGGCAGCAGAGGCAGCGTCCAAGCACTGTCTCGTCACTGCTGCACCCGAAACAGCGAACGTTGCGGTCTGTGGCAGTGCCGCCCTTGACCGCCCGATCAGCTCTGTCCTCGGGAGCTGGATAATGAGCACTTCGCGTGGACTGTGACTCGCTCTCCTTCCAGCAGCTAGAGAAAGGGAGGGGTGAACGTCCAAATCCACGGCGACTCCACGGAGACGGGGGCTGCACAGGGGCGCAGCGCCTTGGCCGCCCTGGCTGGTGTTTGCGGAGGAGGCGAAGGCTGGGGGGCACTGAGCCAGCTTCACAGAGACCCTGCCCGAGGACAATGAGCAGCCACCAGGCAGTTCCTGGGGACAAATGAATGCATGGCTGTTTAGGGGGAGTCTTACTGAGTTCCCTGGACTTTGTTCCCCAGACAGCATGCGTCCACCTCGGACCCCAGCTCGCACGGGGCAGCCCGGCTGCGCTTCCGGTCCCAATCTCTTGGAGTTTGACTTCAAAATCCCCGCAGTGTGAACGGGGGTCCTCATGACCAAGGCAGGAACCTGTGAACCTGGGCCAGGCCCAGATGTGCTGGGAACTCACACAGCCTGGAGCCCGAGCCACGCCCCACCTCCCAGGGAGCCCTCAGACTACAGCCGCAGCCTGGTTGGAGCCCCCCCCCCACCCAACCCTCACCTAACACACTTCAAAGGCACCTGCTCCTCTCAGTGGGAGGCCCTGGGGTGGGGGCTCCACGTGGAAGTGCCAGGGGCAGCATTCCAGTGGCACCCTGGGTGGTAAGCAGCACAGCAATCCCAACGCTGCGGGCCCCTCCACAAGCCCAGAGCCTGGAGGGGCGGGGAGGGGCAGGGAGGGGCAGGAGGGCCTCTGAGAGATCACGGCAGGCAGCACCCGGCTCCCACCCTGGAACCTTTAACCTCGGGTTGCGCTGCAGGACCTCCATGCCCTTGCCTGTACAACTGGGTAAGGACGCACCCCTCTACACGGTCGTGACAACAGAGCCACTGTCAGGCACTTGGTGCGCCCCAGAGCCACCACGCCGACAGCCCAGGGCATCTCAGCTGCCATTCTGTTACTGTTCGCAATCGCCAGAGATTTGTTTCATTGTTTGGGAAACCCACTCAGCACAGGAACAGGGCTTATCAAGAATATTAGGGAACACCTTTGAGCTTCCTTTGCCTGTTATTGAGATTGAACTTGGCCTTGAAACTTCTTTCTGCTACCCACCCCTCTCCCACTTCTACATGCAGGCCATGGCTGGATTACTAGGGATCGACGGTGACCTCTCTGGGCTCCAGAGCAGACCAGCATCACCACAGGTGGTCCCGAGACCCAGGCTCCGTGTGCTGCTCCCCTACCTGACAGTGACTCCTGCTGCAGACTCGCCCGCCTTGGCCCACCTGCCAGCTCCCGCTCTCCCTGTCCCCCTAACCGCTGGGTTGCCCCTAAAACTACCCACATGTGTTCCAGCCACTTCTACTCTGCCCACCAGAGCCGTCCACTCTTTCCAAATCGGTCATCTTCAGGCTTTGGTTTCTTTGCAACACCCGGCCTGCCCTGTGAGCCCCGCCATCTGCTTGTCTGCCCATTTTGAGCTGTGTGGCTCCTGTCTGTCCTGCTGGCTGGCCGGAGTTTGGGCCCCTTGGGGTAGTCCGGGCCCCCAAGTCTAAGTTCCTCTGGAGCAGGCGTGGCTTTGTGCTCACCCTGCAAAGAAGGTGCAGGCAGGTGATTCAGAGGCCTGGTCATCTTTGGAGCCATTTGGAAAAGTTACCACTATAGACTCTTTCTGACATGTTGCTATGACTCCATGAACCTGGTTCAAGTTGCAAAATCCAAACAGAAAAGCTCAGCTGCCTGGTTTTCTGCGGGGCTCTCAACCAGCAAAACAACTTCTCTGCTTGATTCCACCTCTGATTAAAGTCCTGCCAAGTCCCCGAGCAGAGGGTGACAGCGTCTCCCTGCATCTTTCCCACCTGCCACTGGGACATGGACGGAGTCACATCCGCTCTGAATCACCGCATCCCTGTCATCTGTCCCTGGGGCCCACCCCCCTGCCTCCAACACAGCCGCTGCTTCCAGAGACCGGCCACCAGTGCCTCTCATCTGTGGCTGCAGAAGACGCATTCTCCCCGCTTCTCACCGAGCAGTGACAGGTCCCAGACACTTTTGTGCTCCCATGTATGAAAGGCATGAGCAGTGACGGTGTCGGGTGGGGCGGGAGCAGCCTCAGCGCTTGAGTATCAAAGGGAAGCCTTGCTGAGTGCGTCCCTGCAGCTGCACAGTCCCCTAAATTCCGGGACCAGCCACCGGAAAACAAAGCTCCTTGAACTGTCTCTGCTTTTACCTGAAGGAGATGCTGTCCTCAGAGCCCATTACTGAGCAGAGAGGAGGCCCAACGGGCAGCACAGCCGGGGAACTGGGAGCTGCTGCAGAGCACACCGGGACGCAGTGGCCTGTGATACGTGGCCAGGCACAAACCTCTGCCTGCGGTGACTGTCATACTTTCGGCCTCCTTAGAGCTCAGCTGCAGCCCCGGTGACAGGTGTTTATGGGGAAGAGCCCTCTTCCACAGTGGTGTTCTTCAGAGCCTAAATGAATGGCCTCCCATAACGGGGACCCCAGGTGGATTCCAGAAGGAAAAGCAAGACTCAGTTTCTGACTTCCTTCAATATCTGTTCGTTCTATTTGATGTTCTGCTTTATTACAGCCCCCCCCCACACACACACAGGAGGGGCAGGTGCAGAGCAGGGCAGAGCTCCCGCTTTGTGGCTTGTTCGGTGTAGAGCCAGCATCAGGAACCCCAGCAACAGCCCCAGGGCCAGCTGTGGAGAAGGTGGCTGGGCCAGGGGCTCAGTGAGCGGACGGAAGGCTCCTCCCTGCAGGGTCTGGATCTCTGAAGATCTCACAGAGAAGCAGGGTCCCTGAGCACAGCAGCCAGGATGGGGAGATGGACACACGTGGTGCCAGGGTGCCACCTGCTGGCAGAGCCACGTGTTATACATGACACTTCCCACTGGAGTCCCTTTGATGCCCTTTAAATGACAGGGAAAAATGAAATCTTCCCAGTGCAGTGGTGGTTTGGCGTTGTTGCAGCTGGCACTGATCCCAGCGGCCAGGGACATTACATGACCAGGCTTGGCATGCGGTGGCTTTAGAAAAGGCAATTTTCTTTCAATGTTTTTGTGACCTCAACTTTATAACATTTTTTATAAATGTAAAAATTTTTCACAAAGCGTTTTGGTGACTTGGTCTTCTCACCAGAAACCAGCCAAGTCTTAGATAGCCGTGTTTCCTTTCTAGGCTAAACCTAGACTTATTTTAACGGTTCCCTCAAAAGTTTTTCTACCAGGCACTACTTTTACAAGCAATGGCAGAACTGGCTCTTCATTTACCCGGAAGATTCTACTGAGGCCATAAACCTGGCATGCGTTCCAGTCACAAGTGGCAGGCAGGTGAGACATCGGAGATGCGCAACCGAGTCCCTGCATCGCAGACCAACAATTCTTTACCTTTAAACTTCAAGGGCGCGCTCACAGCTTGAATGCAGGCTTCAAAGCGTAAGTTCTTCATTTTGAGTCAGCCCTTTGTCCATGATGCTCTATTCCAAACATTGCCATCTACCTGGCCTCCGCCAACGAACAAGGAAAAACCCTTCTTCTGCTTAGTTTGGTGGTTTTTCATCATGGACGACATCATCTAATGCTTTTTCCCATGGGCTTTGCAAAGTCTTAAATGACAGAGTGCAAGTACATTCCCCAAAACACAACACAGTGCTTATTGTGTCTGAGCTCAGCTGGCTCAGTGAGACCGGGACTGTGTCTCAAGAAGCTGGGGAGACGCTTTGAACTTCTTTGGGGCAGAACGGCACCACAGACTGAAATAAAAAAACCTACAATTAAAGCTTTCACACAAAATGTATACACAGATCCAGTTCTGCTCTCTGACACACAGGCCAGGGAGCAGGGGGCAGGGAGAGAACTCAGATGGGCGCGGACGGACGCGGTTCTGTGCAGGAGACTGCCTCCCCAAGGAGCACAGCCCAGGGGGGCGGAAACCAGGCGGGCCGGCCCTTCTCCAGGAGCGCGGGGCACGAGCACCAAGTCCCGATGCTGCAGTGTGCCGGCAGCCCGTCCTGAACGGAAAGCGAGTCACAGTCTCCGCTGCGTATGGGCGTCACTGCTCTCCCCAGGTGACCACCCAGTGCATCCTGTTCTCACCACCCATCGACTTGGGCTCTGGTTAGACGCACAGGAATGCAGGGCGAGTTAGCAAGTGTTGTGTAACAAAGGACTCCCATACAACTTATGCGTGGTCTAATTAGCTGATAATGGGGTCATTAATTGAGGGATTCAAGAAGCAAAACCAGTCCTTTGTGCACACAAAGGCGCCGTTCAGGAGGAACGGATTTGTTTTGACTTGGCCCTTCCTGGCGGGAGCCACCTGTACAAATACTGCTCAGGTCCGATGACAGGCAGGGGTTTGCGGTACCAGGAAGAGTTCTGTCTCCATGACAACCTTCCTAGCTCCACACAGAGATGGCTGTTTTCCTGCAGGCAGCCTCTCAGCCCCGCTAACAGACTCACTCACTTCGGGCCTGGGGTGCATCTGGATGCTCGTGCCCGGCTGCTTCTCCCAAATCCCAAGCGTCTGGTGACTGCAGACCTGACACAGGTCCTCATGAGCCTGTCCTCCGAGTGCGTGCAGCCCTTACTAGGAAACGCTCTGACTCGACAGCCCCAGGGGAACCACGAGCCACACCCCCATCTGCACACCCACACCCACACCCATGTAAGTCATTACATTCTCCCCCTAAAGGTCACCGTTTCAGCATGACTGATGGGCAGACACATACTTTCATTTTTCAGACGGTAACGACATGACTGATTACTATGTGGGGAAATACACCAGAAGGTTTTCTGGGACCTGCTCTCAGAATAAACAACAAACAAACAAAGCAGCGATGTTTGTGAAAACATCCAACAAGCGCTCCGGCCCTTGGAAGAGACGTTGGATCAGGTTTCTGATGGGCAGCAAATCAGAGGGAGGGCCACGCCCGCCCGGGCGGAACTGAAGCAGCTGGGACCACGGATCAGAAGGCCAGGGTTCTGCTCCTTTCATTAAGGACAAAGCTCTGCTTCCACACACACTGTGTGGTTCTGTGTAACTGGTTCCCCATGAAGGACACCTGGGGGCACTTCTCACATGAAGCCCCCCGCCCCTGACAAAATCCTTCTAATAGACACGAGGCTCTGACTGAGGACGCTCAGCACAGAACATGGTTCAGAATTAAAAGTTGGAGCATAACGCACGTACCTCTGTTCGTGTCGGGTCAGCTGCCGTTGGCTCTAATACGATGGGATGACGTGCTGGACAGAAATAACACCACACAGAAAACACCCGAACAAAAACCACAGGCTGTCAATTAACCAAATTAGAAGAAACAGACTTTACTGAACCACCAGCAGGTCTATCAGCCTGAAAATCAAAGTTTTTGAACCACCTGTCTTGTAACTCTAGGAAGTTGACCAAATGTCTGAGCTCGAAACCTCGTGTATTATTTACTTAATATGTTATTATTATTCAATATAAGTATTACTTATTCAGTAAATAATTAGCTTGTTAAAGATGGTTTACTTGTATCTATAACATCTCAGAAAAAAGCAAACAAATAAATGTTTGCAACAAAGATGGAAATGTTTGTATTTCTAATATAAGTGAAACTTTTCCCGCCAAACATGCCCCCCAAAACCTGGGGAAAGTCACGGGCCTGGTCTGGGAGAGGAAATACCACTGGCTGAGGAGCTAATGAAACAAGGCCCCACTCACGTAGAGGGGAAACAAGTTTGACTTCAATGACGCGGCGCCGTTGGTCACGCACCCCCAAGGTGACGAGCTGGCCTGGGACTCTGAGGGGGAAGAGACCTGCTCAGTGGCCCCACCCTTGCAGGGACATGTTGCCCCCAGTAAGGGTGCACACTCCAATTCCAGCCACCAACGGGGAAAAGTGCTTAAATGGTCGGAGATCTCCATGGAAGGGAAGAGTCTCCCTAAGCACCGTGTGCGCAGGTAAAAGGGCAGTGAGGAAAGGGCAGGGGCTGTGGCAGCCGCAGGCGGACACCACGGGCCTGGGAAGCCCCGAAGCTGAAACCTTAGTCAAAGCTGCAGCCCCCGCTGGGCGGACCGGGCCCTTCTGTTCCCGTGTTCTGCATGCCCTCATCCACGCTCACGTACACATGTTCACGTGCACAAAGTCACATGCACACACCCGCACGGACACACCATGCAGCAGGCATCAGGACCACACTCGCGGGTAACAGGTTTCCCTGCGTGGTGGGCGGGCAGGTGAGTGTCTGCCTGTGCTCTCAGGACCGTTGGACCCCGGGACGCCTATCACTTGGGTCACCAGGAGCAGGTAAGGAGCCAGAGCCCAGCCAGGTAAGGTGAGGTCTGATTGGAGTTGACGCTGGTAGCAGGACACCTGCCAAGGTTATTGGTGTAAGTGCTGTCCTCCCCAACTTCAGACTGCACTTGGGAACTGCTGGTCAGATCCCAGGACCACAACACAGCAACTGCCGCCCCGCTGTCTGTCGTTAACTCAGGACAGCCTGGCTACCCCTGCAGACCTGCTGGACAAATGCACTCCCTCACATGCTAGACGCCCCAGCTGACCTGCAGACGCCCGCGCGAGGCCCCACCGTGAATCCTGGATGCACTGACAGCATCGCATCCCCGAGTATCAAACCAGAGAAGCAAAGGAAAACCGGGACAGGAAACCAGAAACGCCCACCAGTCCGCGGTTCGGCGCGCCGCCACTAGGGGGCGGTGCAAGCCCGGAGTTGTCCTCCCCAGCAGGCGGAGCCGGATTATTTTCAACCTCCGGCACTAGGGGCAGCTCCCAGGGAAGGCCTGGAGGACCCCGCCATTGTAAATTTAACTTCCAGGGATGTGAGCAGGAAGAGCTCTCAGCGGGAGGCTGCTGAAGGGGAAGGGAGGGCCACAGAACTGATCTGCTGGAGGAGTGTCTTCTCCGCCCTGTCCCCCCGCCCCCCCCAGCCCCTTCCATCCCCCGGGCTTCCTTCCTCCCCCAAGACAACACAAACACACCACCCTGGACCCTCGGAGGCCCCAGGGTCCCTCTGAGATCCGCTGACAGGGGGCACAGACAGGCCACAGGCTCTGCAACCCTGGCAGCAGCTCCCAGGCCAGGGTTCCTCACCCACGGCCTTGCCCCTGAGCCGCCCCCAAATCCTTTGTGGAAGGAGGCAGGAAATAACTTCAAAACGCAAAGGCTGGCCCTGCTGTTTCCATTTTTCAAGTCTGATTTCCCTTCTCATTTTCGAGGACCCAGTGAGGAAGTGAGTCCACCCCCAAGTCATGTTGGCGGCCGGCCACCCGGGGCGGCTGAGCTCATGGTACCACTCTTGCTGAGCACCCTCTGTGGGGCTGGCAGCCCGAGGTGCTGGCTGGACCCATGCTTGGTCTCTGCCCTTGAACAGCAGGTGGAGTGGCCGCCACCTTCTGCCCGTCCCCATTCCCCACTTCTTCGTGGATGAACAGAGGAGCTGAGCAAGATGCTGGCTCCATCCCCTCTGAGTTCCCAGGGCCACAGCTGGAGGGCGGGG
>PVJI01023281.1:0-23938 GCA_004026765.1 Micronycteris hirsuta
CTTATACCCTTTGCAACAGCATGGATGGAACTGGAGAGCATTATGCTAAGTGAAGTAAGCCAGGAAGTGAGGGACAAATACCATATGATCTCACCTTTAACTGGATCATAATCAACAAAAACAGAAAGCAAGCAAAACATAAACAGAGTCATTGAAATTAAGAACAGTCTATCAATAGCCAAGGGGGAGGGGGGAGGGGACAACGGGGAGAAGCGTTTTCAGGAATCACTGTAGAGGACACATGGAAGGAACTAAGGGGGAAGAGGGAGGCTGGGGGGGGCTGGGGGAGGGGGGAGGGGAGGGGAGAGGATGCAAATAACTGTAATTGAACAACAATAAAGTAATAAAAAAATGAAAAAAATTCACATGGCAAAGAGTGTCATACAATGTCAAAAAATAAACAAGAAATCAAAAAATGTTTCTCCAACTCATATCATAGTCAAGAACTAATTTTTAATACATATAATATTTCTACAAATCAATAAGAAAAATATCTATGCCCTGTGCAGTGTGGCTAAGTTGGTTGAGTGTTGTTTCTCATGGCAAAAGGTCATTGATTAGATTCACAGCCTGGGTTTCAGGCCAAGTCCCTGGTTGGGGCATGTGTGAAAGGCAACCAATTGATATTTCTCTTTCTCATTGATGTTTCTATCCCCTTCTTCTTCCCTCTCTTACCCTCCCTGTCTAAAAATAAAGACAAATAAAATATTTTTAAGGGCTTTATTTATTTATTTTTAGAGCGAGAGGAAGGGAGGGAGAAAGAGAGGGAGAGAAACATCAATGTGTGGTTGCCTCTTACATGCCCCCTACTGGGGACCTGGCTTGCAACTCAGACATGTGCCCTGACTGGAAATTGAACCGACGACATGTTCATTCACAGCCCACACTCAATCCACTGAGCTACACCAGCCAGGCCTGAAAAACAAATTTTTTTTTAAAAGAAAAATATCTCTAACACAGTGGGAAAGTGGACAAAAGAAAGGGAAATACAACCGTGGTGCATTTGAAAAATTGCTCATCTACAATTATTTTAAGATAAATTCAAATTCATGAGATATCCTTTCACCTACCAAAAATTTTAAAATGTTTTAGAACCATCTTGTTAGCAAGGCTGTGAATATAAATTGTTATAAATATTATATGGATAGAAGTATAATTTGTTATAATCTCCATGGAGTACATTTTAGCACTATCTATCCAAAAAATGAACATACTTTCACTTCTAGGATATTCTCACATAGGGGCAAAATGAAATTTCCTCATTGATTCCTTCTTGCTATGTAGAAACATTGGAAAAATCCTAAATGTCCATCAGCAGATAACATGTTAAATCTATTTCAGTGTATTCATACAATGGCATACTATGCAACCATTAGAAGAATGAAGCATCTGTATGACCACAACTAAAGAGATTTATCTAAAAATATTCTTTTAAAAAAACTTTTAAATAAAAATTGTATTTATTTATTTTTAGAGAGAGGGGAGGAGAAGGGAAGGAAGAAGAGAGAGAGAGAAATATCAGTGTGTGATTGTCTCTTGCATGTTCCCTACTGGGGACCTGGCCTGCAACCCAGCCATGTTCCCTAACTAGGAATTGAACCGGTGACCCTTTGATTCACAGCCTGCACTTAATCCACTGAGGTACACTAGCCAAGACTCTAAAAATATTGTTAAATGAAAAGCTAGGTACAGAGCAGAGTTATAGTATAACCCTATTTGTGTTTTAAAAAGGCATAAAATAGCCCTGGCTGGTGTGGCTCAGTGGATTGAGTGCCAGCCTGCGAACCAAAAGTCATTGGTTCAATTCCTAGTCAAGACACATGCCTGGGTTGTGGGTCGGGTCCCCAGCTGGGAGTGTGCAAGAGGCAACCACACATTGAAGTTTCTCTCCCTCTCTTTCTTCCTCCCTTCCCCTCTTTTTAAAAATAAGTAAATAAAATCTTTTTTTAACCTCTTTTTTTATTTTTAGATTTTTTATTTATTTATTTTTTAGAGAGAGGAGAAGGGAGGGAGAAAGAGCAATGTATGGTTGCCTCTCACATGACCCTCACTGGGGGCCTGGCCTGCAACCCAGGCATGTGCCCCAAATGGGAACCTAACCAGGACCTTTTGGTTCCCAGCCCGCGCTCAATCCACTGAGCTACACCAGCCAGGCAAAAATCTTTTTCTAAAAAAGAGTAAAATGCACATATAGAGAGAGTAAAAAACATGTTTATAGGCACACATAAGGAAATTTGTTATCCCTCAAGAGATGAATTTTTTTGTGGAGGACATGAATGAGATGACAAGTTATTTATCTCTCTATACCCTTTGGTATATTTCAAATTTTGTGCAAGTATTTATTGTACCTATTTAATTATTTCTAAAAAGTAGACATTAATTTTTTTTTTTAAATATAAGGGCAAGTACAATAAAGTATGTTTACTGCTAGGGAAATTTGAAATAACAAATGACTACCCTGTGATGCCATTCAAAAAAGGTTTAGAATAAATAGGCCTTAAGCTAAATTTGAACCTAAATTGTTCAAGTGTTAACATGAGCTAAGATGGTCATAATCATATCCATATGGCACAAACTTATGGCCACATCATTCAAACATGTATGAGAGAAGTAGAAGACAAAAAGAGGCAAAGATTATGAAAACAGAGGAAAAGAGTGGAAGGAACAATGACATTCAACTATGCCTCTTTTGCAGTGAAAGCAAAACAATGGGTTTGTAAACAATGTTTTTTGCATAAATTCTTAGGTGAGGAGAAGCAGTATGACATATTAGAAAATGCTGTGAACCAGAAGTCCAGAGACGTTTAGTCTTGTTCCTGATCTGCCATTAATTAGCAACGTAGCCTTGAGAAGGTCACATTGTGTCTCCAGGCCTCAATCATATCGCCTGTTATATAGAGTGTGTATAGTGGCGAGGTGTGCAATAGATTCATGATTCCACAACCATTTTTTCAATCTGAAGAACTTATTTTTTCCAATGAAATGCAAGTGCAAACCAGAAAAACAGATAAAAGTAGGGTGACTTTGTGTAAAGCAGGGGTGGGTACTCCTGAGCCCTCCTGCCCAGTCTCTTTATTTTCTATCAAAACACTCTTTAATAGAACAAAATCAAAGCCCTGAAAACCAGCAAAGTTCAATTTTAAACTATTTACTATGGGATTTCTAAATTCTCTTTTCATAAGAACATTCCACAATTCTAGGAGGTAATTGATTCACAGGTTTAATCATGTAAAGTATCTACAGACATATTTGCAAAAATAATAGTGGATGTGGAAAGCTATGAAGGAAAGTGATTATTTCAAGAAAGATTTATTAACTACCTGTTCTGCACTAACCCCTCCCACAAGGTCACAATATACAAAGCTGGCAAGAGTATGATTCTGTACCTCTCTGATTCTCATATTCTTTTGGAGTTTTAAGAAGCTTTCTAGGGTTCTCTAAGCTTCTTGTGTATTTATGTTGATGTGTTTTATTTGTTAGAGAACTTTTCCATCATCTTTCTCCTCTCCTCTGGGACTCCAGTGCCACATATGGCACTACTATTGACTGGCTCATATGTCTCTTATGCTCTTTGATGCTCTTTACATCCTTTTTTCTTGCTGTTTCATTTTGAACTAAATGAAGTTTTATTATAGGTGAAATGGACGAATTTCTAGAAAAACATAATCTTCCAAAACTCAATGAAGAAAAAGCAGAAAGCCTGAACAGACTAATAACAGCAGACAAAATTGAAGCAGCAATAAAAAAACTCCCCGCACACAAAAGTCGTGGACTGGATGGTTTCACAGGAGAATTCTACAAAGCATTTAAGGAAGAGCTAACTCCTAACCTTCACACACTATTCCAAAATATCCAAAATGATGGAAGACTTCGAAGCTCTTTTTATGAAGTCAGCATCATCCTAATCCCAAAAACAGATAAAGACACAACAAAGAAAGAAAACTTAAGGCCAAGATTGCTGATGAATATAGATGCCAAAATCCTCAACAAAATATTGGCAAACCACATCCAGCAATACATTAAAAAGATCATACACCAAGTGGGATTCATCCCAGGGATGCAAGGATGGTACAATATTCTCAAAACAATAAGCGTAATACATCACATAAACAAAAGCAAAGACAAAAACCACATGATCATATCAATAGATGCAGAAAAAGCATGCGATAAGGTACAGCATCCATTTATGATAAAAACACTTAGCAAAGTGGGAATATAGGGAACATTCCTCAACATAATAAAGGCCATATATGAGAGGCCTATAGCCAACATCATACTCAATGGGCAAAAACTAAAATCTTTCCTACTAAGATCAGGAACAAGACTAGGTTGTCTGCTTTCACCATTTCTATTCAACATAGTATTGGAAATTTTAGCCACAGCAATCAGACAAGAAAAGGAAATAAAAGGCATCCAAATTGGAAAGGAGGAAACAAGACTGTCATTGCTTGCAGATGACATGATAGTGTACATAGAAAATCCTACCAACTCCACCAAAAAATTGCTCTACCTAATACATAAAATTGGCAAAACAGCGGGATACAAAGTCAATATCCAGAAATCAAAGGCATTTTTGTATACCAGCAATGAAACATCAGAAGCAGAAATCAAGAAAAAAAATCCCATTTTATATAGCAACAAGAAAAATAAAGTACCTAGGCATAAACCTAACCAAGGAGGAAAAAGACCTGTACTCAGAAAACTACACAACACTGAAGAAATAAATCAAAGAAGACACAAACAAATGGAAACATATACTGTGTTCATGGATCAGAAGAATTAACATCATCAAAATGTCCATACTTGTGGAAATTCTTTCCACACACGTGAAAACACGCAGTTCCGAAATTTATGCGTTTTGAGCTCAGCACTGCGTGAGGAAAAAATTATTCCCATGTGGACAAGCGTGGATCATGTCAGTGGAAAAGGAATTATCTAATGGGAATTTGGCAAAAATGTATCTTAAAAAATTCTCTAACTTGCTGAGTTCTCTTCCTCCCAAAGCCAAGAAGCTTAAGTTAATGAATCACTACCTCAATGTTTTATAGTCCTAAAAGTTAACAGACCTAGTTAGCTTACCCTCAATTTACTTGTCTCCTGTTTAATGTATACCCTGGTCCTGTCTGCCACCTGAATTTACATCCTAATACTCTGTTACTGAGTAAACCTACCCCTTATCTATTCCCTTCCCATATATCCTCATAACCCAACTGAAAACCCCTGTTTTGCATAAGCCCATGAATAATAAATCCAATGTAAATGTGTCCTAAAACTTCTAATAAAAAGCCTGGCTGAGCTAGGCACAAGGCCTTTTCCAAGATGGAGGGAAAGACCTGTGGCCGCCAGACTCTTTTCTCAAAGCGTGTCTCTGGGTAAGTTGATTCACGTGATCAGTGCGGTTCCCCCACGGATTTTGCGGGATGAAATCCGCGACACATACTACCCAAAGCAATTTATAGATTCAATGCAATACCTATTAAAGTACCAATGGCATATTTCACAGATATAGAACAAACACTTCAAAAATTAATATGGAACCATAAATGACCCTGAATATCTGCTGCAATTTTGAGAAAGAAGAACAAAGTAGGAGGGATCACAATACCTGATATTAAACTGTATTACAAGACCACTGCAATCAAAACAGCCTGGTACTGGCATAAGAACAGTCACATAGACCAATGGAACAGAACAGAGAGCCCAGAAATAAACCCAAGTCTCTACAGTCAATTAATTTTCAACAAAGAGGGCTGAAGCATAAAATGGAGTAAAAATAGCCTCTTCAACAAATGGTATTGGAAGAGCTGGACACTTACATGCAAAACAATGAAACTCAAGCACCAATATACACTATACACAAAAATAAATTCAAGGTGGATCATAGATTTAAATATAAATTGTGACACCATTAAAGTCCTAGAAGAAAACATAGACAGGAAAATCTCAGATATTTCACGCAGCAGTATTTTCACTGATATGTCCCCTAGAGCAAGGGACATAATGGAAAGAATAAACAATTGAGATCTCACCAAAATAAAAAACTTCTGTATGGCTAAAGAAAATAGTATGAAAATCAGAAAAAAACCAACCATATGGGAAAACATATTTGCCAATGATATCTCAGACAAGGGTTTAATCTCCAAAATGTATAATGAACTCACATGACTCCACTCTGAGAAGACAAGCAACCCAATTAAAAAATGGGCAAAGGACTTGAACAGACACTTCTCCAAGGAGGAATTACAGAGGGTCCAGAGATATATCCAAAGATGCTCAGTATCACTACCTATAAGAGATGAAAATTAAAACCACAATGAGATACCACCTCACACCTGTCAGAATGGCCATCATAAACAAAGCAACAAATAACACATTTTGAAGAGGTTGTGAAGAAAAGGGAACCCTAGTGTGCTGTTCATGGGATTGCAGACTGGTGAAACCACTGTGGAAAATAGTATGGAATTTTCTCAGAAAACTAAAAATGGAACTGCCTTTGGACCCAGCAACTCCACTGCTAGGATTATATCCTAAAAACCCTGAAACACCAATTCAAAAGAACCTGTGCACTCCAATGTTCATAGCAGCACAATTTACAATAGCCAAGTACTGGAAGCAACCTAAGTGCCCATCAGTAAATGAATGGATCAAAAAACTATGGTACATTTACACAATGGAATTCTCTGCAGCAGAAAGAAAGAAGGAGCTCCTACCCTTTGCAACAGCATGTATGGAACTGGAAAGCATTATGCTAAGCGAAATAAGCAAGGAGGTGAAAGACAAATACCATATGATCTCACTTTTAACAGGAACCTAATCAACAAAACAAACAAACAAGCAAAATTAACCAAAGACACTGAACTTGAGAATAGGCTGACAGTGACCAGAGGAGAGAGGGGAGGGGATTTCAGGGGAAAAGAGTGAAGGGTTTTCAGGAACAACTGTAAAGGACACATGGACAATAACAGGGAGGGAGGTGGAAACGGGAGGGAGGTGGGGAGGGCTGGGAGCAAAAGGCAGAAAACTGTACTTAAACAACAATAAAAAGAGGGAAGAAAAAATATATAAAGTTTTATTAACCTTTTTAGTTTACCAGTCATGACTTCCACTGTATTTAATCCCTCCAGTGAGTTCCTAAATTCAGATAATTTTTTTAATGCTGAACTGTCCTTTATAATCATTCTTTATAGAGTCAAATATGCATTTTGAAATTCTCCTTCCTATATTTTGACCATGGCTATTTCCTTTAGCACATTAATCATACCTATTTTAAAGACGTGTTCTGCTAATGTCAACATTTGTATTATCTATGGGTTTGTTTCTATTGTCTGTTTTGCTTTTGGTTATTGATTATAGTTATTCTGCTTCTTGTGTATAATCATTTTTGATTATATGTAAGACATCATGTATTAAAAGTCTCTAGAGACTTCAAATGTTGTTAACTTCCACAGAAGAAGACTCCTCTTTCCTCTGCTTAGGCAGATACATGAGGGGCTGACTGGCTAAAAAATCAGGGACTCAGCTGCATTGGAGCTGGGCTGTAGGTTTAGCAAATTCAGTCTATCTCTATGGAAATTTTAGTTCTGCCCTTCAAAATGTTCATCCTAGCTCTTTGACTTTTTACTTTTTGCAGCTTCAAATTTATTGAATGTTTATTAAGACCATGTGTTGGAGGCTTCTAAGTTTCCAAACTAATTTGTCAGTCCCACATAAATATCCAAAAGTCGTAGTTTCTTGTCCCTCAAGCATAGTTTTCTGTACTCTCAGCTTCAGCTGCATCTAGAATCAGTAAGTGCACACACGTAACATTAGTTGCAAATCTTCAGTGCTGATCCATCCCTCCTTTAAGAGTTTTCATCTGTTGCTCAATTCATTTTCAGGCCTTCTCCCCAGGTCTTTGTTTCCTAAATCTGCAAAATTGTGGAATTTTTCATTCTTCCTTTCAGAATTCTTTGGTCTATTTCTTTAGCCTCTTAAACAGCATTATATTAATCAATTTATGTAGAAATGGGCTGTCTATTGAAGTCCCTCAAGTCTTCAGATTTTTTTAGCCTGGCTTTATCATACTCTCCTTTTGCTCTTTCTGTCTATAGTGGCCTTCTGCTTGCACCAGTATGTGCCCAATCTGACAACTCCAGGAAAATAACTGCTCACCAACTTATTAACTCTTCTCCTGCTGGTTCTCCTCCCTTGTACATTGTAGTCCATTGGATTTTTGTTGCTTTCTGATGCCTATAAAAAGATTTTTCAATTACTCAACTTTGTCTAATTGTCAGTGACAATACCTTTGTCAGTAATACACTACATCCTACTGAGAAGCAGAAGCCCGCAATATAGATTTTTTAGGCATCTTAAAAATCTAAGCAACATGAGATAAATTTTTTAAAATTTAATCTGGCCCTGGCTGGTGTAGCTCAGTGGATTGAGCGTGGGCTGGGAACCAGGCAGTCCCGGTTCGATTCCCAGTCAGGGCACATGCCTGGGTTGCGGGCCGGGTCCCCGTGAGGGCCATGTGAGAGGCAACCATACATTGCTGTTTCTCTCCCTCTCTGTCTCCCTCCTTTCCCCTCTCTCTAAAAATAAATAAATAAAATCTTTAAAACAAAAAAAAAATTTAATCTGTGTCACACTCTTCATATTTGTATATAGCAGTAGCTATTTTTAGGTTGTGTTCTAAATGGTTTGTAAAATTATGAAAATTCTCTGATTACGTAATGTAAAACACAACTAACAAATACAGGGTGGGGCAAAAGCAGGTCTACAGTTGTTGGTATGGAAAATAATTCAATAATTAATGTATAATAATACAAAAATAAACTCTGTGTTTTGCATACTATAAACCTACTTATGGCCCATCCTGTAGGCTAATAACAGGATAAATTTTTTGTAGATACACATATTCCCAAGTAACTTTAGTCAAGAGACAGAATTCTCTAAAATACACTTTAACTTAATTTTTAAATAATAGTTGTAAAGGATAAAGTTAAATAACATTTTAATAGATTATTTTTATTGTATTTACTTCCATTACCATTTAAACCCCTTATATCTTCTTCTACCTCTTACCTTCCTTCTCCTGCCCAATCACCACACTGTTGTCACTCTCCATGAGTTCTTTCACTTTTTTATTCCATCACCCCTGACCCCTGCCTAGATAGCAGTCAGCCTGTTCTCTAGCTATGACTCTGTTTTGCTTATTAGAGCAGTTAGTTCATTAGATTCAACATATGAGTGAAATCTTATGTTATTTGTCTTTCTCTGACTGGTTTATTTTACTCAGCGTAATGTTCTCCAAGTCTATCCATGTTATCAAAAAGGATAAGATTTCTTCTCTTTTTACAGTGAAGTAGTATTCCATTGTGTAGATGTACCATGGCTCTTTTAACCACTCATCTACTGATGGACACTTGGGCTGCTGCCATATCTTAGTGATTATAAATAATGCTGCAATGAATGTAGAAATGCATATATTCTTTCAAATTAGTATTTCAGGTTTCTTTGAATAAACTCCCTGAAATAGAATTGCTGGGTCATAAAGCAGTTCCATTTTTAATTTTTTGAGATTAACTCCATACTGCTTTCCATAGTGTCTGCACCAATCTGCATTCCTACCAAGAGTGCAAAAACTGTTCCCCTTTCTCCACATCCTTGCCAGCACTTGTTATTTGTTGATTTCCTCATGATACCATTCTGAAAGGTGTGAGGTGATAACTCATCATGGTTTTAATTTGCATCTCTCTGATGATTAGTGGTGGTTAGCATCTTTTTATATGTCTATGGACTATCTGAATATTCTCTTTGGAGAAGTGTCTATTCAGGTCCTTTTCTAAATTGGATTGTTTGTTTTTTGGTGTTGAGTTTTATAAATTCTGTATAAATTTTGGATATTAACCCCTTAGCAGTTGTATCATTGGTGAACACATTCACCCATTCAAGTGGGTTGTCTTTTCATTTTGTTGGTGGTTTTATTTTGGGGACAACACTTTTTTAGCTTGACATAGTCTCATTTGCTTATTTTTTCTTTTGTTTTCCTTGCTAGAGGAGACGTATCAGAAAAAAATATTGCTATGAACAGTGTCCCAGATTTTACTATCTATGCTTTCTTCTAGGATTTTTATGGTTTTAAGTCAAATGTTTGTCTTTAGTGCATTGAGAATTTGTCCTAGTGTGTGGTGTAAGTAGGTAGTCTAGTTTCATTTTTCGCATGTATCTGTTGAATTTTCACAACATCATATATTGAATAAACTATCTGTAGCCCATTGTATATTTTTTCCTCCTCTGTCAAATTTTAATTGACTATGAAGATGTGGCTTTATTTCTGGCCTGTGTATTCTGTGATTGGAACATGAAATACTTGTTACATCCCTTTACTTTTCCTCTGTGCGTGTCTTTTTTTTAGAGGTGGATCTCTTGAAGTGAGTATATGTATGGATTTTGCTTTCTTGTCTGTTCAGCTACCTTATATCTTTTGATTAGAATAGTTGATCCACTTATTTTAAAGCAATTGTTGATAGATACATATTTATTGCCATTTTATTTTTTTAACTATTTTTTTCTGTTTTTTTCCTTTTTCTTTAAAATAAGCCCTTTAACATTTGTTGCAATACTAGTCTAGTTTTTTATTGTGTGGGAAGCTCTTTATTTATCCTTGTTTTTAGATGATAGCCTTCCTGGGTAAAGTAACCTTGGTTGTACATCATTATTTTACATCACATTGTATATTTCATGCCAATCCCTTGTGGCCTGAAATATTTCTTTTGAGATATATTTCATATTTCAGATGACAGTCTTATGGGAGCTCCCTTGTAAGTAACTAATCACTTTTCTCCTGTGGCTTTTAAGATGCTCTCCTTGTCTTTAAGTATTGCTATTTTAATTACGATGTGTCTTGGTCTTGGCCTCTGTGTCTATCTTGTTTGGAATGCTCTGCACTTCCTGCACTTGTGTGTCTTTTTTATTCACCCAATTAGGGACATTTTCAGTCATTATTTCTTCAAACGTGCTCTTGATCCCTTGCTCTCTCTCTTTTTTTCTGGTATCTCTATGATGCAAATGTTGTTACACCTCATGTTGTCCCAAAGGTCCCTTAAACTACCCTCATTTTTATTTTTTTTAAGATTTTATTTATGTATTTTTAGAGAGGGGGGAGGGGGGCAGAAAGAGAAGGAGAGAAACATCAATGTGTGGTTGTCTCTTGAGCACTCCCCAATGGGGACCCGGCTCACAACCCAGGCATGTGCCCTGATCAGGAATCAAACCGGAGACCCATTTGTTCACAGGCTGGCACTCTATCCATTGAGCCACATCAGCCAGGGCAAACTATCCTCATTTTTAAAATTCACTTTTCTTTTTGTTGTTCTGCTTGGGTGTTTTTTCTATTTTGTCTTCAAATCACTGACTTAATCCTTTGCTTCATCTAACCTGCTACTTATTTCTTCCAGTGTATTATTTCAACTACTACATCCTTTATTTCTGACTGGTACTTTTTTATGGTTTCTATGTTTTTTCATGCTATAATCATACTTATAAGCTAACTTTGAACACTATATCTAATAAATGACATGCCTCCATTTCATTTATCTCTTCTTCTGGAGAATTTTCTTATTCTTTCATTTAAGACATGTTTCTTTGTCTTCCTATTTTGGCTGCCTTTTTGTGCTTTTTTTCTATGTATTAGGTAGATCTCCAAAGACTCTGGTTCAGGCCTATGTCCAACATTGCCTTTGAGTGGCCCTGGGCAACTTGTTTGAAACTATCAGTGATCCACAGCTTGTGGCTTCCTCTCCTAGGCCTAGGTGCATGCTGACTGAACAAAGATGAGCACCATGGCTGGCTTTTACCAGCTCTGGGCCTGCAGGAAGGTCAGCTAAAGTCTCAAAGCACCCAGAGATCCACCTCTACTTGCAGGCTGTCTGTTAAGCTTAATCACAGAAAAAGCTGGCTGTACTCCTCAATGGGGCTTAAGCTCCACAGGATATGGTAAAAGGGATTCATGCACGCAGGGCTATTGCTTCCCTCTAGGCTGATGTTACATGGTGTGGAGTGCTCTGCCCAAGAAAGATGGCTTCTGCACTATGAGGAATGAATGAGCACTGTGATCCTGGCCACTGATCCTTCAGCCAGATCCACCAACCCCAGACTTTCCTTACATGGCTCTAAAATGCTGTGCCCTCCTTCTGCTATAGCCCAGAGTATATGGCTGCAAACAAAATTTTGTGCACTGGCCCTTTAAGAGGGTGTCTGACTCTCTAGCTTTCTTTCTGGTAGAGAGAAACTGTGCTGATTTTGAAACCCAGATGTTATGTGGTCACCTTTCCCAGTTCTCGTGCTCTAGGCAGGGGAGCCCAGATTGCTGTTTAGGCCCCACAGTTCTCAGGAGCAACCCCTCACTATTGAAACATCCATCTGGAACTTCTACCCATGTGAGCCCAGAAAATCTTCTTGTGCCTCCACACTTCTACCAGTTTCTATGAGATAGTATAGTTTTCTCTGTAATTACTGGGTTATAAGACATCTCTCCAGCTAGTCTTCAATTGGTTATTCAGGATGATTTTTTTTATAATTTAATTGTAATTCCAGTTTGGTCCTGGGAGGAAGTTAGTGCAACTTCCATCTACTCTGCCACCATCTTGGATCCCCATTTAGAATGTTATTTAGCATTTTAAATTAGGTACTAATTTAATAGGGCATAGAAATAATCATGCAATAATCATAAGCTCTCTCTTGGAGAAATCGGTATTTTCTACTATCATACATATAGAAGGTAAGAAGTATAATCCTATAGCAGACTTTGAAATTCTAAGCCAGTGGTGTTACTATCTTTTTTCAACTCAGAATATATCAACTCTTATTTTAAATTATTTCTCAATAAACTTCAGGATATCCATCATGCTAAATTTTTTAGAAAGCCTGAAGGGTTTAAGAAATTATATGTATGTGTGTGTAAGGGTGTACTTAAGAAATGAATTTGGTTTGCATACCTTGGATTACTGGGGATTTATTCTATTCTTTCTTTTGTTCTTGATTCTATTACATTTTAATCAGAATCATGTTTGTAAAGCAATTTAAAACTAAATTAAAATTTAACCTACAAAAGGGTTGCTTCAGAAATGAATTAACTCTCTCCACCATTTTATTTTTCTCTTGCTCTTTTACCTCAAGGGCCTGAAACAGGCTGGATAACCTAGCGTAGGCATCTTCTTTCAAATAGCGTTTATCCACACCAGCTTTTTTCCCAACGTGTCATTACTGCATTAGAGATAAGTTTGATTATTAAACACATTCAGATTAATGGATTCCACCCCAGATAGGAATCACCAAGGATAGTTCTAAAAATGCATTTTATTTGCACATTGATACATGCTATAACTGAACATCATTACCCAGTGACTATTCCATGCAAATAGCACTGGACTGCATTGCCAATGGCAGCCACGTTATTCAACTAAAGCACTACCCTGGTTCCTGTGATAATGCCTACAACAGCTCCCTTCATACAGATGGTTAAGAACTTGACTTATCTGCTTCATCCTCTCTGTCTATATTCTTCTCTGAGGCCTCTCACCACCTACTCATTTTCTGTTATGCAGATTTCACAAGAAGAGTTTCCATTTTGTAACTTCTTTATTCCATATTCCAAGACATTAACAATATCTGTATGTAGGTCTCACTTTTAAATTTATCCCCTGAGATCATACCTGGAGACAAATGCCTAAAATTGGACATATCCTTTACCAACTGAAAAACCAATGCCATGTGTTACTTCTGGTATGTGGTCACTGTGGTCCGAGTCAGGTCTCATCAAGTGATAAAACTCAAGGCCTGGAATGAAAAGTCTCCAATGAACCTGCTTAATTTTCATCATTCCTTCAACTCTGGATAATCAAAGGCAAGTGATGAGCATTGAGAAGAACAAACCAAACTTCTCTAGCCTAGTATCCAAAGTGGCAATTAACAGCAAGGGATTTGCAGTCAAACTGTTTTGATTTAGATTCTCCCTTTGTGATCTTAACCAAGTTAACTTAACTTCATCAACCCTCCATGTGTGCATCTATAAAATGGGGAAGATAATAATCCATGATCCCTTAAAGTATCTTAATAAACTATTTTATTGAAGTATCACACATATAGAAAAAAAACACAGATCACAAGCACAAAGCATAATGAGTTATTTACAAAGTGAACACAGCCATGCACCCAACTCTGAGATTAAAAAACAAAATGTCCTAAGTCTTCCTTCTACCCCCATTTGGTCAATACCATTTCACCAAAGTTTACCGCTCTCATGACTTCAAGCATCATAGGTCACTGTGACCTGCATTTTACCTATTTTATATATTCATATAATATGGAGTTTTTGGTCTAGCTTCTTTCTCTCAACAGTATGTTTTGGAAGAGCATCCGTGGTGCATGTAGCTATACTTTTTTTCATTATCATTGTGGCATAGTATTCCTTTTTGTGAATATACCACAATCTATTGTCTACTCTATTGTTGAAAAGTATTTCTTTTTTTCCTAGTTTAGGATGACTTTAAATATTTGGCTATAGATATACTTGTACATGTCTTTAGTAAATATATGCACACATTTATGTTGGGTATATACTTAGGAATAGGACTGCTAGGTCATAGAGTATGTGTATATTCAACTTTGGTAGATATGTCAAACAGCTTTCCAATGTGGTTATACCAACTTATGCTCCCACTAACAGCATGTGAGAATTCCAGTTGTTCCACATTGTCACTAACAATGATCATTATTGTCTTTTTATTTTAGCCAGTTTGACATGCCGAGGTATAGTCTTATGCTGTTCTTTTTTCTTTTCTCTAATGACAAATGCAGTAGAGTGCCTTTCACATGGTGCCATATGGCTGTTGGGAGAATTAAGATACTATGTATCTCTTTGCACAGTGCCTGGAACATATGAAGTGCTCGATAAAACCACGTGTTCTTATTATACCTTTGTTTATTTGATTACAATGTGCAAATCTCAATGGGTACATTCCTACCTTTTAATAATCATTTTTCTACCTCTTTGCGTTGCTACAGAATAAACAACACACAAACACACACACACACAGTCTGACAAATCATGAAAGAGAATGTTAGAAAAGAAAGAAAAACAAATACTTTATGGCTGTATTTTTATTTTAACGAGTATACACAACCAAAGTTTATTTTACTGAGCACCACTTAATTAACACATTAAATATAACCTCGTTAATCACCATTCATTCATGTGTGATTAACCTTACTAATGCAATCATTTAGGCAAGTAGCTGTTAAGTAATGGTGTCTCATTGCAGGTTTTGTGTAATTTCCAAATATGAATTATTATCAAGAGTGTCAAATGGAAATCCTGTGCACTGTCTGTGTGATAATACTAGTACTGAAATAGTTATGTAAAATACCACCAAGGATATTTTCAACTAGTTGATAATGAATGGTTTTCTTTTGCTACATTTTAAAGGGAGTTAACATTTCTGTCTTTTATCATTTTGTCTTGAGTTACAAAGGGATGTAGCAACCATTTCTGGCCACATTCTATTCTTTTGAGTTCAGTAAGAAAAACCAGATGAGCATGTATGTTGCCCACAAGGGAAAAAGAGGTTTCTGAAGAGAGACTGCACACTCATGTGAGTGAATGGCAGCTATCAGGAAATTAGAACAGGCATGACAAGGCAGAGGCCACAGCATGGCCTTGAATTTTGTGCTGTCTAAACAAAGCCAGTGTGCTGGTACCAACCAGTGTCATCCAGTACATGGACATGAAAATGTATCCTAACAAAATAGCTTTCGGGGGGCATTATTTGGATCACTTGCTGTTTCTTTTGCATGAATACTGAGTAGGGAAGCTCTGTAGACACATTCTGGTATAAATATTTAAAATAAACTCACAAACTTTGTATATTAAGAAATTAAAATTTTTCACTTTTAAGATTATCATGTGTTTGGAATATATTGCCGGAAACACGTACCTTGGGTTGGGCAATAAAACAATAATTTCACCACTTGATAAAGAACTGGCTATAAAACCTAAATGCTATTTGAGTCAACAGATATTTAAGTAGTCATGTATTGGTGCCAGGCTGCATTTGGTGCTGTGGTGGGTGCTAGGACACATACATAAGGAAACACATATACATAAGTTTATATCGAAGCACTGCTTTGAACATGTGATCATATCCACAACACCCTGAGTATGGGTGCAGTTGACTGTTTGGTTTAGAACAGTGATTCTCAACAGGGATGATTTTGCTCCTCAAGGGAAATTTAGAAATGTCTGGAGACATCGTTGATTGTCACAACTACGCAAGAACAGACCACTGGCACACAGTAGGGGGGAGCCAGGAGTGTTGCTCAGCTTAGTATATGCAGGGCAGCCCCCACAATGAGTTCTCTAACCTAAAATGTTAATAATGCTAAAGTTGAAAAGCCCTGATTTATAGAACTAAGTTTTATCCCCAGCACCTAGAGTAAGGCCTGCCACATAATATGCTATCAGTAAATATGTATTAAAGAATGAGTATTATTATGAAGTTATTAAACTGCTCAACAGTAAATTTTATTTAGAACACAATAATCAAATGATGGAATTGTGTGGTATGTGAATAATATCTAAAAAAATTCTTAAAAACACAATCATCATTTCACTTTTTGTGAACATAACATTCACAATTTTAAGCCTTTTTATATAAGGTATTCATTTTTAACTTGACAAAGAAGAAAATAGGTTTGCATT
This sequence comes from Micronycteris hirsuta, assembly GCA_004026765.1. Lineage (NCBI taxonomy): Eukaryota > Metazoa > Chordata > Mammalia > Chiroptera > Phyllostomidae > Micronycteris > Micronycteris hirsuta. The sequence goes on from PVJI01023281.1 coordinate 16,739, forward strand.
TTAATTGAGAACAGTGGCTTCAAAACTGGACAGGCAGGAATTCAAGTCCTAGGGGACCAGGATCATAAATTAGGATAAAATTAATAAATAGGGGATATTATATATATAAAATATGCTCATTTTGTAATAATATGAATAACAGTCTTCGAGCATAGGATATTTTAATGTGGATTCATCTGGTTTTATATTATCCTTTTGAAATATTGGCTGGCTGGCAGAGTTAATTCCTATTTCACAAAGGAATTACTGTACTTTTTTCTAGACAACTGCTCTCTAATGTTATTATCGTGTACCTAAAAAACCATTTTGTAGTAGAAGTAGAAGTTACATCAACAATGTCAACATCGTCGATGCAGAAAATTTCTGTGTCAGGCACTGAACTAAATGTTTCTTGTGTACTTCATTCTCTAACCTTCACATAATTTGAGATTTGGGATATCAAGGTGCAAAGTGGATTAGCCACACAGGTAGCAAGCAGCTGATCTGGGATTCGACAACATACATATCTAATTCCAAAACCAAAACTCTTTGTCACTGGGAACAATTGTGGTTTTGAGCAATCAAGAGAAAACTTCATTAAAGATGTACGGAATTTGTATACATAGGAAGAAAATGAGCTCTGTTGAAGATGGGAAGGAAATGAAAATAAACTCATCTCACAAGAAAAAAGCTCACATACTTTACAACGTACAAGTTGTTCAGGAGAGCGCTGTTTACAATAGTGCATCATTGGAATCAGTTTTATGAACATAATTAAGGGACCAGATAAATAACATAGAATAGTATGGAACCATTGCAATTAATGAAGCAGATCACTAACCATTGAATTAGAAAGATGTTACATTAGTTACAAAGATGAAAGCAGGTTATATACCAATGCGTACATATATTCACAAGTTTATATGTATCAGACAGAGGCACAAGTATGCACATAACTGAAAGCAGTGCCTATAAAGATTATTGGGTGGAATGACAGTCAATGGTACTTTATTTTTTTGTCAAATAGGCATGTATTATTTTTAAAAATTCACTAATTTAACTCACTAATTTATATACAATTATTGTATGCCTACTATGGCCAGGCACCACTCTTTGAAACTTTTCAATCTCTATATTTAATCTGGAAACATCATATAAGATAGTTCCATTGATATCCAAGCCACAATTTGGAAACTGAGCTATTAAGAGCTTGGACTAAGATGTGTTGGGACCGTAGGGGACAGAAAGGTTGAAGTTCATATAATACACTTCTTGCGGAGTCTATAGTATGCGTCCCTCCCATCTGTCCCTTCCATGGCAACATTTGGTGAGGGCCTGGAGGGAAATATTTAGTCCATGCATTCAGTTCACAGAAGAAAATGCCCTTTCCTGATAAAAGAAAGGGAGGGCTGAAGGGTCTCACCAGACCACTGTTCTTGTTTGACTATAATATGACTATTTATTCATATAATACTTTCCACAGATTCTGATTTTTATGATGCCATAAGGTAAGATTTTCAGAAACTCGATGGTGGGTAACGTAATGCCATCAATGACAGTATTAATTAATGAAGAATTCTACTTAGTGGGGGTGAGCATCATATTTTTCTGAAAATGAATCTTGAGAGCTTCCTTGATTATACCGTGATTCTGCTTCCATTATCAGTTAGAGATTGAGGCATGAGATGGGTCTGGTGATTATAATGATTTAGGAGGAGAAATAATATGTCAGAGTTATGAGAGATTCTATAATTTCATGGTTTATAGCATAAAAAATATAGCATACATCACATCACTATATCCACTGTGTTGTATTTTAATATTGGCTATTGTGGTACCTTATGCAATATACCTACCTGATTGCGGATTTATACTGAACTCCCCTGACATCAATAGCATACACATTGTAGTTTCTAATGAAGAAAAGAGAATATGATGTGCTTTTATTAGAAATTTCTTTAGGGTCTAAGCCATAATGGCAATATGGGTGGGAAAAGAAATCACACATTAAGTATTTCCTAGGAATTATTCATAAATTCATCGAACAATATGACAGACCCTGGACTTCATGGATGCTTCAGCTGGTGCTGAGTGAAGCTGTGAAACTCTGTGATGCTGAGCCATATGGAGCACAATATACCTCTGATCTGAAACCTGCTCCCTGTGGCAATTACGGGTTCTGACAATTAGAGCCTTTAACAGTTTGGGCTATAACTTCCTTAGAAGCAAGAATTTTTATATATACCAAAATTTCTTCCTGAAATTGTGTGGGTCACGTGAAGATTCAAGGGTTTTGTTACTTGACACATCAATCATTATAATGAAAAATTTAAAACTCAGGTGCTTTCCAATATAGAGAAATGTGACATCGTGAGCAGTAGTCAACCAAGAAGGTAGGTGAATTTTCAGTTTCTATCGATTTTTATGTTTTTCTTTTTTAAAATATATTTTATTGATTATGCTATTACAGTTGTCCCATTTCCCCCCCTTTATTCCCCTCCACCCTGCACATCCCCCCCACCCGCATTCCCCCCCACTTTAGTTCATGTCCATGGTATATATAAGTTCTTTGGCTTCTACATTTCCTGCACTATTCTTAACCTCCCCCGGTCTATTTTCTGCCTGCCATTTATGCTACTTATTCTCTGTACCTTTTCCCCCTTTCTCCCCCTCCCACTCCCCCATGGATAACCCTCCATGTGATCTCCATTTCTGTGATTCTGTTCCTGTTCTAATTGTTTGCTTAGTTTGTTTTTGTTTTGTTTTGTTTTTTAGGTTCAGTTGTAAATAGCTGTGAGTGTGTTCTCATTTTACTGTTCATATTTTTTATCATCTTTTTTTTTTCTTAGATAAGTCCCTTTAACATTTCATATAATACTGGCTTGGTGATGATGAACTCCTTTAACTTGACCTTATCTGGAAAGCACTTTATCTGCCCTTCCATTCTAAATGAAATCTTTGCTAGATAGAGTAATATTGGATATAGGTCCTTGCCTTTCATGACTTTGACTACTTCTTTCCAGCCCCTTCTTGCTTGCTAGGTTTCTTTTGAGAAATCAGCTGATAGTCTTATGGGAACTCCTTTGTAGGTAACTGTCTCCTTTTCTCTTGCTGCTTTTAAGATCCTCTCTTTATTTTTAATCTTGGTTAATGCAATTATGATGTGCCTTGGTGTGTGCTCCCTTGGGTCCAACTTCTTTGGGACTCTCTGAGCTTCCTGGACTTCATGAAAGTCTATTTCCTTTGCCAGATTGGGGAAGTTCCCCTTCATTATTTGTTCAAATAAGTTTTCAATTTCTTGCTCTTCCCGTTCTCCTTCTGGCACCCCTATGATTCAGATGTCGGGATGTTTAAAGTTGTCCTGGTGGTTCCTAAGCCTCTCCTCATTTTTTTGAATTCTTGTTTCTTCATTGTGTTCTGGTTGAATGTTTATTTCTTCCTTTTTCTCCAAACTGTTGATTTGAGTCTTGGTTTCCTTCCCGTCATTGTTGGTTCCCTGTGTATTTTCCTTTATTTCCTTTTCATAGCCTTCACTTTTTTCTCTATTTTGAGACCATACTCAACCAGTTCTGTAGAGCATCCTTATTACCAGTGTTTTGAACTGTGCATTTGATAGGTTGGCTATCTCTTTGCTGCTTAGTTGTATTTTTTCTGGAGCCTTGATCTGTTCTTTTATTTGGGTTTTTTTTTTTTTTTTTTTTTTTTTTTTTTTTTTTTTTTTTTTTGGTCTTGTCATACCTGTTAAGTGTTAAGGGGCAGAGTCTTAGGTATGGGCCAGGGCAGGGCAACCCACATCCCTGCATTGTGGTGCTGTATGTGGGGGAGGGGTCTGAGAGGGAACAATGCGGCTTGCTCAGCCCTCTGCCCAATTTCAGTCACTACCTCAGCTACTCACAAGGAAATTGGGCCCTTCTGGTGCTGATTCCAAACCAGGTGGTTTTGCGTATGTTCCAGGACCCTTTGGGTCTCTTCAAGGAGCTCTCCTGTGAGGCTGGGAGCTTCTCCCACCACCTCAACCCCGGCAGATTTTTCAGTCAGAAGTTTTGAGACTAATTTATTTCCCTTTACTGGAACCCTGGGTTGCGTGGTCTGTTTCACTTCCCAGTTGTTTCCCCTGGTTTATCCACATGCAAATGTGGGACTGTCAGCTCTGCTAGCCACCGTCTTGCCCATTCAGCTAGCTGCTGCCTCACCTATCCCAGTCCTTCAGCTGCTGCCTTGCCCCAGTCCTCTCCACTCTGGCTGCCTGCCTCTGCTCCCTTTACCAGTCTGCATGAATATTTCTTTAACTTTTTGGTTCTCAGACTTCCATACAGTTCGATTTTCTGTCAGTTCTGTATTATTTTGTTTTTAAATTTGTTGTTGTCCCTCTTTTGATTGTGCTAGGAGGCTCAGTGTGTCTACCTACATCTCCATCTTTGCCAGAAGTGTGTTTTTCTTAGTAAATAGATAAATTCTAAGAGTCATAACTACCAGATCATTTTCCTCAGACATCAGATGTCAAGTAAATGGAATTAAATATTCTTTTTAAGTTATTTGCTTTTAAATTTTTAAATATTGCATTGACTCTAAGATGCATTGATTATATAATGTACCATTATTTTTTGTACTGATATGAATTGTAATTGTAAGTCTTATCTCAATTTTTAAAAAGATTTTATTTATTTAGTTTTAGAGAGAGGGGAAAAGAGGGAGAAAGAGAGGGAGAAAAACATCGATGAGTGAGCAAAGCATTGATCAGTTGCTTCTTGCATGCCTCCAGCTGGTACCGGACTTGCAACCCAGGCATGTGCCCTGACCTCAGAATCAAACAGGTGAAACTTTTGTTCACAGGCCAGCTTTCAATCCACTGAGCCACAACAACCAGGGCTGCCTTATCTTAATTTTGGGAAAGGTAGAAAAATCTATCTCAGAATCAATGAAATTTGGTAATCACAAGTGACACTGGTTGGAAAAAAGAAAACAGCACACATCTATGTAGTCATGATCCACACCCAAACCTCAACAAATAATTTATTATGCATCTCCCACAATTGTATATGTTGTATTTTTACAACACAGAACCATGTAGTGTATTTTGAATTGCAAATGGCTTTTTTTATTCAACAATATATTATGGACATTTACCCTATTTTTTTAGTGACTAAAATGTTATTCAGAAATGTCTTCTTTTTATCCTTAAGTTAGAAGTTATAAACTACAGCCCAGAACCCATTGCCTTAAATATCAAGACATTTTATACACATTCCTGCTTTTCAGCTTCTCTCAAAAATCAAGTCAGGTCGATGCTTTTGCATGTGGACAGTCTCCAGTCAGTTAGTGACTGACCCAATTGAAGGGTGCATTCCTTTTCTGTTCAGCATGTTCCCGGCAGTTTCCCATTCTTATACACACAGACTGCACCTTTTGTTTACATGCTACATGGCCCCCATTGGGTTTTCGGTTTGTAACACCTACTTTAAACATTTGGAACAAAACTTATTGCACAAACACAGAAAGGGCTCTTAGTTGCATTCTAAGTACACTTAGAAAATTACACAATTTCTCACTGTCTACCACCTTCAGCACCTAATGTTTCCTCCTGCCAACAGTTAGATATCTGATGTAAAACTTTTCAAATCTCCCACTTCCTTAAAGCTACAATTGAGGAGTTATTAGTTCCAATTATAATCCCAGATATTCTTAATATTCTTTTTCTATCATGTGCATCTCATTTGATTATCATAGATACAACACTTTCACATTGGGATTTCTTCATTAAAGCTCATTCATAATGATCTGCCATTGTTCATCCAAAATGGAAATTTTCCCTTTGTACTGTTAGTTAGCTCAACTTCATCCCTGTGGTCCAACCTGACCATTGTTTTAGTTGTTGCATGCCTAGAGTTTGGAGGCTAAACTCACCTTTTTATCCTTACCATTTTCTTAGTTGGCAAAGAACATTGTGGAAATGCTTAAGTGAGCCTCAAGAAGAGGAAGGGATCTAGTGTGCCATTAGTTAATGTAGCCCATTGTCCAGTGTTATGTTTTGTGTAGAACAGATATCGATTAGTAACATTAAGCAGGATGTCTTGGTTCATCTTACTAGACTTCTTGTAATTATTTTATCACTTGGAGAGCTTTATTGAAGAGATTCTTAGTATGACTAATGAACCACTATTTTTTGAATATGTGTATTCTACAAAATAGACAAAAAATAATTTAAATGTGATTCCACTTCTGAAAGACATGTATACACATTTCTATTCTGCTTCAAGCCTAAAATAAAAAAATAAAATACACAGCACTGAATTTAGTGAAAATGTTTGACTATCAAACAATGAATACCATGAAGAATTTAGTATTAGAGTACTAGTTTACATATGTCACAATTAAATAAAAGACCTCTCTTCCCATAATGTCATGTCAGCTGTGATAGCCAGCAAGTGTTGTTCCCCTGAAGAATGATATGGTAGGGCTGAAATGGAAACTTGTACTAAGACCTGAATTACATAGTGTTATCTCTTAAAAACACCCATGTATCATAGATAAACCTCTTCCCATGGGGAGACATGAGAGCATAGGGCTTCCCAGGTAGTTTGCTGTTAGATTGTGTCCTGCGCAATATAAATTAGATGCAAGATGTATAAACCAGAAACTTTTCCAGACTTACTTTTGATGTAAGACTTTAATGACAGCAAGATGCTCTGGACTATCCTAAAGCTCCACACCAGTGAGAAAATTCTGTATGCTATCTGAGCGTGTTGTGTATTGGACAGTCAGGAGTACAGTCAATTTTGTAAAAGTTGATAGGATGCATCTACATTTCAATACATCCTTAAACCATTGTTTTCTTAAGTAAGCCCCCAAAAAGCAATATATCATGATCCTGATGACTATTTCTAAATTTCTGATTAAAAAAATAGATACTAATATAGAAAATTTAAAAATATATAAAGAAAAAGAAAATAAAACTCTCATGATGCCAATATCCAGAAACTACGTCTGTTAATATTTTTATACGTTTTAGTTCTCAGTGAGGCGTGTTTTTTCTTAATGTATTTAAAATTTTAAAAACTTTCCCATATACAAATATCCTGCTCTTTTCAATTAATGTATAACATATAAACAAATATACATAATTTATAACACAGCAAATAATATATATCAGAGCTATTTTCCCTGGTTTGTTGAAAATTTCTGGAAGCACAATTTAATGGCATCATTGTGTGACTGTTCATT
>PVJI01023282.1:0-23832 GCA_004026765.1 Micronycteris hirsuta
AGTGCAACAATAGTAAGAGTGCAGGATGGAAACAAGTCATAGCAAGAGAAAAAACAAAAATAAGAGGAAAGAGGAAGGTAAATGGGGTAACAGAAAGGAAGAACAAAATAAGAAATTTAAATAAAACTATACTATAAAATCTAGTGACTTAATATGCACAAACTTGAAGGACAAGAAATGAATGTTAAAAAACTATGCCCTGCCTGGTGTAGCTCAGTGAATTGAGTGCTGGCCTATGAACCAAAGGGTCACCAGTTTGATTCCCAGTCAGGGCACATGCCTGAGTTGGAGGCCAGGTTCCCGGTAGGGGACATGCAAGAGGAAATCACACACTGATGTTGCTCTTGCTCTTTCTCCCTCCCTTGCCCTCTCTCTAAAAATAAATCAATAAAATCTTTTAAAAAAACTCTACACAGTAGAGAAAATATCGCAAATCGTGAAGACTGTAGTGGAATTCATCTCAGGAGCACCTAGTATTTACCACTGTTTTTTCTTTCTGGATTCTCTTCTGGTGATGTCTGATGGTGTCCCAGTTTGGCCTCAGATAGCCTGTTCGAGGCTGCCAGCAATCCACAGCCTATGGCTGACTCCTTCAGTTGTTCATCTAGTCACTCTGTAATCAGCAGTGTGGTTTAAGCACCGCAGGGTGGGGCAGAGTAATTCCTGCTGACAGAGCTATTGCTTCCTCTCAGGCTGATGTCACTGGGACGAGAGTAGTCTGCCTGAGCAAGATGGCTGCTGCGCTATGGTGGATGACTCCACGCCAGGATCCCAGCAGCTGCTCCCTCAATTCTCTCCCCAAAGTCACTGTCTCCAGTCTCTCCTCAAGTGTCTCTAGTCCACTCTGCCCACTCCCTTTCCCTTTGCCAGAGCCCAGGGTAAGTGGCTGCAAAGGAAATTTTGTGCTTTGGCCCTTTAAAAGGCTCTCTGTGACTCCAGCCATCTCTCCCTGACAGAGAAACCCTGTCGCTTTTCACAGCTGGGTGTTATCTGGGTTCTTTTCCAGCTCTGTTAGGCTTGGGGTTTACTCCCTTCTCTGGAGAAACACTCCTGCCACTGAAATATCCCTCTAGCACTTCAGCTGCCAACCATGGGAGCCCAGCCAGCCCTCTGCACTTTGTATCACTCACGTTGTGGTGAAGCTGCTGCTTCCGTCCATGGTCAGAAGGTTTCTCTCTCACTATTGTTCAGTTGTTTATTCCAGATGATTTCTCTGCAATTTAGTTGTAATTACAGGTTGGTCCTGGGAGTAGGTTAGTATGGGTTCCACTTACTTTCCCATCATCTTGGGGCAACAAATATTCAAAGTCATGAAAAGCAGGAACCGACAGCCAAGACTGCTCTACCCTGTAAAGTTATCATTTAGAATGGAAGGGCAGATAAAGAGATTCCCAGGCAAGAAAAAACTAAAGGAGTTCATCATCACCAAGCCATTATATGAAATGTTAAAGGCTCTTTTTAAGAAAAAGAAGATCAAAACCAGGAACAATAAAATGGCAATAAATACATATCAATCAGCAATTGAATCTAAAAAACAACTAAGCAATCAAAACCAGAGATAATCATGGATACTGAGAGCATTTTGGTGGTTGCCAGATGGGAGAGACGTGTGGGAGAATGGATGAAGAGGTAAGGAAGGGGATTAAGAAGTACAAACAGGTAGTTACAGAATAGCCATGGGGATATAAAATACAGTGCAGGAAATAGAGTAGCCAAAGATCTTATATATGTATGACCCATAGACATGAAGAAAGTTGTGGGGATTGCCTGAGGGAGCTAGGGGGCGGGTGCTGGGTACAGGGGGACAAAGGACAGAAAATTGGGACACTAAAATAGCATAAATAATAAAATATAACTTAAAATATAAATAAAACACAATGACCAAAATAAAAAAATAAACTTCCACCAGAGCCCCTCACCCTGAAAAAAAAAATTCCATACTCATATATTCTATTGCCTTCCCATAATTTCTACTACGGGATTTGACATGTCCCAAACTAAACCCTATCTTCCCTCTGAACTCTGTCAAAGAAGTATTTCCATCCTTCCATACATTCAGGCCCCCAAATCTTAGATTATCCTTTATCATATTTCTCCCTCACATTCCCCATACATGAGCAAATCCTACTGTCTCTGCCTTTGAAACATACCCAGATATTGGTTACTTTTCACCACTTCCACTGCTACCATTCTGGTCTGTGCCTCATGATCTTTGCCTGGATTACTGCAACAATCTCCTGCTTAGTCCCCCTTCTTACCCCTTGCCATGCTACAGTCTATTCTCGGTGTAGCAGCCTGATGCTGGGATTTCGTCCCAGTGAAATCTGTGGGGGACCATACCCTGACGTGTGAATCATTCTCACCTAGAGACACGCTTGGAGAATAGAGTCTGGCAGCCACGGGTCTTTCGCTCCATTTTCAAAAGACCCCAGGCATAGCTCAGCCGGGCTTTTTATTAGAAGCTTTAGGACACATTTACATTGGATTGATTATTCATGGCCTTATGCAGAACAGGGGTTTTCAGTTGGGTCATGAGGATATATGGGAAGGGAATACATAAGGGGTAGGTTTACTCAGTAAGGTAAACATTTAGGGTACAGAGCATTAGGTTGTAAATTCAGGTCTGGTGGCAGACAGGACCCGGGTAGTACATTAAACAGGAGACAAGTAAATTGAGGGTAAGCTAACTAGGGCTGTTAACTCTTAGGACCATAAAACATTGAGACAGAATAGAATTTCGTGGATTCATTAACTTAAGTCTATTGACTCTTGGAGGGAGAGACTCAGCAAGTCAGAGAATTTTTTAAGATACATTTTTGCCAAATTCCCATTAGAGAATTCTTTTTCTACAGACATGAATCACACTTGCCCACACGGGAATAATTTATTCACACGATGCCGTGCTCTTTACGCATAAATTCCCTGGGCTTACGTTTTTTCACACGTGTGGAAAGAATTCCTACAGCAGCCAGAGCGGTACTTTCAAACTTGTCCCTTCTCAGCTCAGAACCCTTCCAATGCCCTCCAATAACGTCTAGAGTCAAAGCCTGAGTCCTGACGGCAGCTGTCAAGGCCCCGCACAAAAAGGCCGTTTGCTACCTGTCTGACCTCACCTCGAACACCCGCTCACTCTGCTTTAACAATCTTGGGCTCTGCTGTTCCGGAAGACACTTGGCACACTCCCCCCACAGGGCCGGTGCTTTAGCTTGGAAAACTCTTCGAATTCCCTGCATGGCTTGCTCCTGCACAATAGCTTATCCTTGCTTATGTGCCACCTTTCCAGCAATATCCGCCCTGATACTCCATATAAAACTGTAACTATTCCAACTTAACACACCCATCTGCCCTTGCATTGTACAGTTTGCTCTATAGGAGTATTACCTTGTAATAAACTATAATTTACTCATCTATTTGTTAATTTTCCTCACCAATCAAAATAGAAACCTCATGAATAAGGGCAGGACTGTTTATTTTTTCACTACTGTGTTGTCAGTACTTAAAATAATGTATTACATATAGTAGGTGCTCAATAAATATCTCCAATAAAAGAATGAATCAAGAAATGAAGTATTATATAAAAATGAATTTGTCCCAAATGACTAATGTTTATCCTTTTAAATTTTAATAAAAATCTTTTAAAATATATATATTATATAAAAATACTTTTTTAGCCAGAGTATGCTGATCAAAATTTAAATTGTTACTGTGGGACAGCTGTTATTTTCAGCACTTTACATGGGTTTTCACAATAAATCCTTTTAAAAACTATGAGGTATGGTTCCTCTCTCCACTGAGGTAAATCAATGCAGCTGAAGTCACTTATGTGGAGGATGCATGACTCCAATAAGATGTATCTGATTCTTGCATTCCTCAAGAAACTAGAGAAATCTCAAATAAGCAATCAAACCTTACAGCTAAAGAAACTAGAAAAAGAAGATAAAACAAAACCCAAGGTGAGTAGATGGAAGGAAACAATGAAGCTCAGGGAAAAAATGAACAAAATAGGATCCAGAAAAAAAAAAAAAATGGGGAAGATCAATGAAACCAAAAGCTGGTTCTCTGAAAAGATAAACAAGATTGACAAACTTTCAGACAGACTCATCAAGAAAAAAAGAGGGCCCACATAAATCAAATCAGAAATGAAAGAAAAGTCACAACAACATCACATAAATACAAAGAATTATAAGAAAAGACTACAAACAAATATTTGCCAACAAACTGGGCAACTTGGAATAAAAATGAATAATTTCTTAAAATAATACATCTCCCATGACTGAATCACAAAGAAAAAGAAAATATGAACAAACTAACTAATAAAGAAATCAAATAAGTAATAAAAAAACTCACAATGCACAAAAGCCCTGGAGCATATGGCTTCATAGATGAATTTTACCAAACATTCCAAAAAAAAAAAAAAAAAGCTTCACTTTCTTAAACTATTCCAAAAAATTAAAGAGGAAAGAAGACTCCCAAACTCATTTATGAGACCAGCATTACCCTGATACCAAAGTCAGAAAAAGATACTACCAACAAAATAAAAAAGGGAGGCAGGGAGGGAGGCAGGGAGGGAGGGAAGGAAGGAAGGAAAAGAGAGAAAGAAAGAGAGGGAGGGAGGGAGAAAACATGGAAAACAAAACAGGTTCCTCAAAAAATTAAAAATAGAATTACCATAAGACCCAGAATTCCCACTTATGGGCATTTATCCAAAGAAACCCAAAACAGTAATTTAAAAAGATATATACATCCCTATGTTCACTGAAACATTATTTACAATAGCCAAGATATGGAAGCAGCCTAGGTGTTCATCCATAGATGATTGAATAAAGAAAATGTGATATATAAACACAATGGAATATTACTCAGCCATAGAAAAGAATGAAATCTTATCATTAGCAACAACATAAATGAGTCTAGAGAATATAATGCTAAGTGAAACAAGTCAGACAGAGAAAGACAAATACCATATGATTTCACTTATATATGGAATCTAAAAAACAAATGAATAAGAAAGACAGAAAGAAACTCATAGATACAGAGAATGAACTGATGGTTGTCAGGTGGGAAGGGAATCGGGCAGCTGGGTGAAAAAGGTAAAGAGATTAAGAAGTGTGGGGATGTAAAATGCAGCATAGGAAATATAGTCAATAATATTGTATTAGACTTATTGGGAGCATCACTTCTTAAGTTACATAAGTGTCTAACTACTATGCTGTACATGTGAAAATAATATAATATTCAATGTCAACTGTACTTGAAAAATTAAAATATAAAACTATAATATAAAAACAAAAGAATAATAAATGGTCTGGTGTAATTATTGGGTCTTTAAGCATGTTTCTTATTGGCAAGAAGATGCTCTACTAGAAACTGAAATAATATGTTCAGTGTTACAGGGAAAATGACTATGAACAATAATATTCATACGAATCCTCATTCAAGGATGAGAGCAAAAAAATGGCATTTGTTAACTGAAGAAATTTACCATCCAGAGGTTCCTATGTGAAAAAATTGCTATTGAACCAACTTTAACACAAGGAAAAGTAAATCCAAATAAAATGAATGGAATTAAAGATACAACTATGAACAGAAAAATTAATTTTTTTAAGTTGATAAATTTAATTTTAAAATGTCATGAAAAATTTAAAAACAGGTTAATCATCATGATAAACACAGATGCAAAAAATCCTCAACAAAATATTAGCAAACTGAATTCAGCAATATATTAAAAAGATCATACATCATGACCAAGTGGGATTTATTCCTGGTTCAATATACACAAATCAATTAATGTGATATATAACATAAACAAAATAAAGGATAAAACTTATATGGTCCTATCAATAAATGCAGAAAAGCATTGGACAAAAATCCAACATCCACTCATGACAAAAGAAGAAAAAACCTATTAGCAAAGTTGAAATAGAAGGAACATAATAAATATCATACATGTCAAACCCACAGCTAACAACATCCTGAATGGTGAAAAACTAAAAGCATTTTCCTTAATACCAGGTATAAGACAATGTCCATTTTCACCACTTTTATTCAACATAGTTCTAGCCACAGCAATCAGACAAGAAAAAGAAATAAAAGTCATCCAAATTGAAAAGGTAAAAAGTAAAATTGTCATTATTTATACATGACATGATACTATGTAGAAAGAACCCTCATTTTCCACCAAAACACTACTGGATTTAATAGATAATTTAGTAAAGTAGCAGGATACAAAATTAGTGTTAGATATTGGTTGGATTTTTATGCACCAATAATGAACTATTAGAAAGACAAATTTTTTTAAAAATCCCATTTACAATTCCATCAAAGAATAAAATACCTAGAATAAATTTAACCAAGGTGATAAAAGACCTGTATGTGGAAAACTATAAAACACTGAAGGACAAACCTGAAGAAGATACAAATAAATGGAATGATATTCCATGCTCATGGATAAGAAGAGTTAATATTACAATGTCCATGCTACCCTAGGCAATCTACGAATTCAATGCAACCCCTACAAAATACCAATGGCATTTTTCACAGAAATAAAACAAATAATCCTAAAAGTTATATGAAATCACAAAAGACCTGAAATAGCCAAAGCAATCTTGAGACAGCAGAGTCAAGTCGGAGGTGTTATGCTACCAGACATCAACCTATGCTCCATGAATACAGTAATAAAAACAGCACTGGGCACTGGCATGAAAACAGACACATAGATCAATGGAACAGAACAGAGATCCCTGAAATAAACCCAAACCTCTATGGCCAATCTATATCAAAGAAGGCAAGAATATACAATGGGATAATGACAGTCTTTTCAAAGAATGTTGAGAAAACCAAACAGATACATGTAAAATACTGAAACAAGACCATTTTCTTACACCATATACAAGAACAAAGTGAAAAAGGATTAAGGACATAAATGTAAGACCTGAAACCATAAAATTCATAGAAGAAAACATAAGCAGTAAACTCTGTGTCATCACTATTAGCAATATTTTTCTTGGATTTATCTGCTCAGGGAAGGAAAATTAGAGAAAAATTAAACAAATAGAACTACACCAAACTAAAAAGTTTCTACATGGAAAAGAAAACTATCAACAAAAGAAAAATACAACCTACTGAATGAAGATATTTACCAATGATACATTTGATAAAGGGTTAATATTCAAAATGTATATAATACTCATACAACTCATCACCAAAAAAAAAAAAAATCAGATTTTAAAAAGGGCAGAGAACCTGTACAGACATTTCACCATCAGAATGACTACCATCAATAAACCAACAAACAAGTGTTGGTGAGGATGTGGAGAAAAAGGAATCTTCATGCACTGTTGGGAGAATTGTAAATTGTGCAGCCAGTATGAAAAACTCTATGGTGGTTCCTCAAAACATTTTTTAAAAAACTACCATATGACCCAGAAATTCCACTTCTGGAATCCAAAGCACTAATTAAAAAGGATATATACATCCCCCATATTCACTTCACCATTATCCACAACAGTCAAAATATAGAAGCAACCTAATTGTCCATCAATACATGAATGGATAAAGATATGGTACATATATTCAATATGACTCAGCCATAAAAAAGAATGAAATCTTATCATCTGCAACAACATGGATGTTCCTAGCGAGTATTATACCAAGTGAAATATGTCAGAGAAAAATACTATATGATATCACTTATATGTGGAATTTAAAATATAAATTAAATGAAGAAGTTAAACAAAAAGAAACTCATAAGTACAGAGAACAAGCTGATGGTGGCCAGATGGGAGGTTAGGGGAATGGATGGAAATGGTAAAAGGAATTAAGAAGGACAAATTTCCAGTTATAAAAATAACCGTACGGATGTAAAGCATAGCATGGGGAATATAGGCAATTGGGTTTGCCAAAAAGTTTGGTTTGTTTTTTTTTTTCTGTAAGATGGCTCTAGTAGAGCTTAGCTGTCTTTAACTTCGTGACAGCTGTCATATCAGTGTGCATTAAAAAAATAATCAAAATTGGTGAATTTTTGTGTGGCCATTTTAATATTGAAGATGGGAGAAAATATGCAACATTTTCAGCATGTTATGCTTTATTATTTCAAGAAAGGTAAAAATGCAACTGAAACAGAAAAAAAAACAAACATTGGTGCACTGTATGAAGAAGGTGCTGTGAGTGATGGAATGTGTCAAAAGCGGTTTGCAAAGTTTCCTGCTGGAGATTTTCCATGGTCAGACAGACCCATTCAAGTCGGTAGTGATTGACTCGAGACATTAACTGAGAACAGTCAACGTTACATCACGAGGGAGCCGGCTTACTCAAAATATCCAAATAAATAAATTTATTGGTGAAAATGAAAAATGTCTTTTATTTTATGGAAAAAACTAAGTGGACTTCTTAAAAAGTTTTTATTTATTTATTTTAGAGAGAGGGGAAGGGAGGGAGAAAGCGAGGGAGAGAAACAGCAATGTATGGTTGCCTTTAACAAGCCCCCAACTGGGGACCTGGCCCACAACCCAAGCATGTGCCTGGATTGGGAATCGAACCAGCGACCCTTTACTTCACAGGCCAGCACTCAATCCACTGAGCCACACCAGCCAGAGCTAAATGGTCTTTTTGACTAACCCAACAAGAACTATATGTGGTGTTAGATGGGTACTAGACTTAAGGGGGTGATCAGTTCATGAAAGTGTCTAATCACCAGGATGTACAGCAGAAACTAATAAAATATTGCATATCATCTCTAATTGAAAAAATAAATTAATTTTAAAAAGCTTGTCTGATTCTAAGTCCACATTCTCAATTTCTATCCATGCCAGCTGCATACCTGCTGAAAATTCAATTCTCTCTCACACTGTCAGCTGTTCCTTTTTACTGAGGTAATGCATCCTAAGTAGGCTTTCTGAATTATCATTTTGCTATGGCCTAGGAAGAAAACCCAAAGGTCTTAAGACAGTGTCTTAATTTTACCTCCCAATCAAAATAGACTTCATCTATAAATAGTTTCTTTTATGCCACTTGCTGTTTTAACTCCCAGAATGTGTTCTTCACAGACTGAGTAGAAGAAGAAGTTAAATAATCCACTACCAGTGGTGCCACCTTTGTGTATGAAGGAGACAACAGGAGAGATGACTAGAAATGTACTCAAAGACAACTTTAAAGACTAAAATGCATCCATTATTGCAGTACTTATGTATTTGTAATAAGATCTGAGTAAAAAATAATGAAGTAATCCTTGACCAAATGCTACCTGTATTCTGTGAAACCTACTGTATCATTCTCGCAAAACTGAGAAAAACTCTCAAATATTCTATCTGGGCTTCTTTTGAAATGTACTGGTGAGCAGTTAAATTTATAGTTTTCATGGTTCTCCTATCTCCTATGTTGGACATTGTCACTTCCCATTTTTATTCCTACTGGACTTCCCACTTCTGCAAATTCTTTTTTTATTTTTCATTTACAGTTGACATAACAATATCATATTGGTTTTAGACAATCACACGGTGATTAGACAGTTATATAACTGGACTTCCCACCTTGAATTTGCTAAGATGATCCAGAAACACCATTAAAAAGAGTAATTTGTTTCATACATAATTATTTACATCAAGTAGTAAATAATCCAATGACATCTGTAAAGATAAAGCAGAATGTTTGAGATTCATTGTATCTCAGTGAAGAAATTCTACTATTGCCTATCACAAAGTCAACATAAAGGAAAGCTCCCTGTTATTAAAACTAGGTCGTTTCTGTAGTTTCGTGAGTGGTAAAATATACACAACAAATTTACCATGTTTAAGTTTGCAATTCAGTGGCATTAACAATCACACTGTTAAGCAACCATCACCATTATCCATTTCTAGTTATCTTCATCATCCCAAATTTAAACTCTGTACCCACTGATTAAACAATAACTCCTTATTCTTTCATACTTCCAGCCCCTGGTAACTACTGGTCTCTATGAATTTGCATGTTCTAGTTATATTATATAAATGTGCTTATATAAATGTGCTTATTCAATATTTGTCTTTTTGTGTCTGGCATAATGTTTTGAAAGTTCATCCAAGTTATAGCATGTACCAGAATTTCATTCCTTTGTAAGGCCATATATTCCACTGTATGTATATACCATATTTTGCTTATTCATTAATTTGTTGATGGGCACTTTGGTTGTTTCCACATTTTGGTTATTGAAAATAATGCAGCTATGAACACTGCTTTCAGTCGTTTAAACATCAAGCTAGTGAAGGGCAACTTTCTTTCACAGTAAAGTACCATCACATACCACAGTAAAGAGTTTTCGCTGTAATGGCTGATACGATGTCACTTCCTTCAAAGTCCAAGAACAAGCCATGTTTGGTCTCTGTCCCATTCCACTGCAGGGTGCATCAAGAAGAATTCGGTCAAAAGATTCTGGTAAGAATGGAGGCTCTCCTATAAACAGAATCATAAACATATTTGTATCCAATCTGTTGGTCTACAATTAAAAAACTCCTGAGACAGAAGCAATTATCAGGAATATAAAATCATAGTCTGGAACAGAGAAGAACAATTCCTGCCTTCAATCAAGAACCCAGTGAAACTAATTCTGACCTATATTTAATACAAGGGGGGACACAAAAAAACCCTGCAATTATCCTCTGGCGGGTGGGCCCCTTGCAGTACAGGCTTCCTCCGCCAGTAAGTGCTCTAGGAACCCATCTGTATCAGTGCACCAACTGGCATTGTTGTAAGAAGCTGCATTCAGCTTCAATGAATTTTTTCTGAAAACGCAATGCATTTGCCTATTTCATGGTCAGTGATTTATAAGTACACCTGCCCATACTATGCTGAGTGCTCAGCAGTTGACCAAAAAAAGCATGACTTCCACACCCCACCCTTCTTATTCATCTAGAGCAACTTTATTTTTGGTTTCCCCAGATGAATAAAGTTCTCAAAGGGAAACGATTTGCCAGTGTGGAAGAGGTGAAACAAAAACAAAAAACAGCGCAAGCACTAAAAGGCATCAAAATTGATGACTTCAGCCCTGGCTGGTGTGGCTCAGTGGGTTGAATGCCAGCCTGCAGATCAAAGGGTCACCAGTTCAATTCCCAGTCAAGGTACATGCCTTGGGGTGTGGGCCAAGTCCCCAGTATGGTGTGGATGAGAGGCAACCACACACTGATGTTTCTCTCCCTCTCTTTTTCCTTTGTTTCCCCTCTCTCTAAAAATAATAAATAAAATTTTTAAAAAAATTGATGAGTTCAAAAACTGTCTTTGAGTAATGGAAAAAAATGTCCTGATAGGTGTATTGCATCAAATGGAAAGTACTTTGAAGGTGACTGAAGTTTAAACATGTAAGAATAAATACACAAATTTGTATAAATAAATTCCATTTTTTGGGGGGTCCCCCTTCCTATTGACCTGACTTTACAGAAAGGTTAAAAATGGAATTATCACAATTGAGGGTTATTCTGTTGATACAGTGCAAACCAAGGCCTAATCAAATGAGACATTGTATCCCCAATGTCACATCAGAGCTGAGACCTGGAAAGAATTCAAGTTATTCCGAGAGCCAATACTTCCTTTGGCAATCCCTAGAGCAGATAGCCCCGGAAAAAGAGAGCACCAGTCAGGTTCTACTCAAACATACTAGTTCTGTGGTTTCTCAGTTTCCTCACTTCTGCGGCCTTCAGTAAGGCTATGCTCTACAGTCAGTTGACAGCCCCCTGGATCCAATTTTCCACAGGCTTCCCTTTGCATTCACTTAATTCTGTCCACTCCAACTTCTGATATATTTAGCGTCACTGGAGAAAGTAATAAAAGCAAACAGTCTGCTTACATATTTATGCTAGCTAAGTGCTAGCAACATATTGCTGCTGCCAGCTTTTATACAAAGCTACTTGATCTCCTACAGCACCCACAGCATTCTTCTGGATCTCACACCAACATAACCTTCTGCTTTTCCTGACTGCAAAACTGTCAGACACAAGCTCCGACTGGCTTAACTCATCTCCAGCTATAACCACCCTTGATTTTCTACCTACAGTCTTACAAGAAATATCTTTCCAAAGTAAGCAATTAGTTTTAAGGTTTTTGATATACACTGATAAACATCCTCCAGAAAGACTATACAAATTTACACTTCCATTATCAGGAGTATATCTGTCTTCCCAAAATCCTCATCAAAGTCAACAATTATTCATTGGCCATTTGTATTTTTTCTTTATATGGTCACATTCTTTGTTTCTGCCCTTTTTTGACTGAGAATATTTTATTTTCCTTATTAATTAGAAAGCTCTTTGTATATTAAGGATAGTAATCTCTCCTCTATTAAATATTTTCCAAATGTTTCCCTCCAAATGTCATTTTCCTAAGTTTTTGAATTATTTTACATATGTAATTATTGAATATTAAATATATCCTTTTCTTGTTTTACCTTTGCTTTCGTGCTTTAAAATCTGTTTGTGCAATCAGATAAATGTCCATCTTTACCTGCTTCTAGCTATTTTCAGTTAAATTATTTACAAAATTACTTTTGTGTACATCTTTCCCTGTCCAAAATAATGTGTCTTATAACTATTAACTAATGTATTCTTTCTGCTGGGTCTGGAATGCTTCTTTTATCATATAGTAAATTATTATGTGTATTGAGACCCATTTCAAGGGCTTTTGTTCTGCCCCAAATATGCTGGTTATTAATCTATATTTTCTGAGCTCCGAACCTACCCACCCGTCCTCTGCTGTACAATGCTGAGGGGGGACCTCCAAGCAGCTCTCCCTTGCTTTCTGGCTGCATTTCACAACCCACCACAGGGAGACAGAGGAATGATGGGGGTGGAGGAGATGAGAGACAGGAGGTGCACAGAACAGACTTTCTCCTTCCCGTCTGCTGGCTGCTCCTGTCAAAAGCACCCCAGCAACAGCGCTTTACCTTGGCAGCTGCAGTCTAACTTCTTCTACTAAGGGTCAGTTATGAAAGGGACAGAGACCTCTCCCTCTGAGGCCTATGCCCCAGCTCCAGGACACTGCCTGCTGTGAGTCCTAAGGGGAGAGCAGCAGCTGGGTAGCACCCACTTCCTTAGAGTTTCAATTTCCAGCTCCATGAGCCTCTTTTGTAAGCTTCTTGGTTTTTATAGGCAAATCTCCTCCTTTCGTTTCTCCTGCTACAGAGGTAGAAGCTACTTTCTGCAGTCATTACCTCTAGGATGCCCAAATGATCTCCTTTTGCTTTTTTAGCTCTCCAACATTTATTTATTTAGCTGTTTCCTTATATTGTTTATCTGTACTAAATTTTCTCTAATTAGTATAAATTTATACTAAATTCTCTCTATTGAAATACGTTGTATAGTTTTATTTTGAATCCTGTGGCCAGATGAAATCCCCTAAAACACAGCTCTAAACAAGTTACTCACTCCTCTGACATAATAAAACCAAAAATTATTAGTTTCACAGCTACCTACCACTACGAAATAAACTTCTTAGATTAACAAATAAAGACCATTAAAAACAGGATCTTATCTACTTCTCCAGGCACATTCTCTGTACTTCCCCATACTTACCAATGTTAAAAACAAAGCAAAACAGAACACTGCTTTGTTACCAAAGATGCGTGAACGTTCCTATTTGCATGCCTCTGCTCATTCTCTTCACCTGAGATGTCTTCTGCACTCATTTCCATTTGTCAACATACTCCCTACCCTTTCAAGGCCCAATGGATGCCACGTCTTCCTCTAAACTCTTTTTCTATTGTCCCTGTGAGAAATAAGCACTCTCTCTGACTTCCCATAGTCCTTAATATCTTTTAGATGTATAGTCTTAGAATATAGACAATAGTGGCCATGTCTTATTCCCTCCCCCGCCCCCTGGCCCCTGCCCCAAGCACTGAGAAATCCTTAGAAACCAGGAAATCTGCAAGGCCACAAGATACTTCTGTGTGAACTACAAATAAGAAATCCCCACCTCTAAAATAACACAGTCCTGCACACGATGAAGAGAACCGGGCTAGATCTCAGCCTCCCACTAATATCTGTAAACCTCATGGCGAATAAGGAACTAGTAGCTGGAATATAGAAAGAACTCTTATAATTCATTAATAAAAAGACAACTAACTCACTTAACAAATGGGCAAAGGATAACCACATGCGAAAATGCTCAACATTATTAGCCATCAGGGAAATGCAAATCCAAACCATGGGCTACCACTTCACACACCTACCAAAATGCTATAATCAAAAAGACTGATAATAACAAGTGCTGATGAGAATGTGGAGAATTGAAATCCTCACACATTGCCGGGAGAAATGTAAAATGGTGCAGCTGCTTTTTAAAAGTTTGGCAGTTCTGCAAAAGGTTAAACAGAGTTACCATACGATTCAGCAATTTCACTCCTAGATATATACTCAACAGAAATGAGACATATGTCCACACAAAAACTTACACACAAATGTCCATAGCAACATTATTCGTAAGAGCCAAAAAGAGGGAAAACCCAAATGCACATCAACAGATGAATGGATAAATAAAATGTAGCATTATCCTTATACTACAACATTGTTCATATATAAAAAGGAATGAAGCAGTAATACATGCTATAACATGAATAAACCTTAATGTTTTTCTTCTTACAAATCACATCACATTCCTGCTTTCAGGTCTTGCCCTTAAAAAGACTGGCAGTGTAGTCTCCTAGTCCCTTTCCCTTCCCCCTCGAAAGAAGTGGAAAAGCTGTCTTGAACCCAGAGATGAAAATACCAGCACTGGATATCTACTTGTTAGGTGAGACAGAAATAAACAACGAAAGCAAACAAATGAAACACACTTCTATCTTTTCTAAACCACTGTCTTCTGGGTCTCTCGGGCACAGCCCCTCGGCCTACACTCTAACGTAGATCTCCTGCAGACCTCGGCTCACTGTTTGGGGTTGACAACCAACTGACGGTGAAAGTCTGTTCTCATGTAATTAGGAAATTCAATCTGACCTGTTCCTACAGAAGAAAAATAACAGCCTGGACATTGTTCCTCAGAAGCCCTATTTTTCTAGGAAGGATACCATGTGTTTCATTTGTTTGTTTGCTTTTTAAATCACATCTGGTTACTATACATTAGACAGATGTTGTAAAATAATTTCTCACTTTTTATGAGTTTCAAAATATGTTGACTTTCACATCACTACTGATGTATCTTCTAGCAAACCGATTGGGTCTACTGTCTGACATTCATAAGTTTACATGCTAAATTTAACTACCAGAGAATATCTTTTATTAAACAAGTCCTGATGAAAAAATAGCTAAAGGTAATGACCGATGACCATTAGCACATAAAGTGATATGGATGAGTGAAAAATCAGTGACTGTATATCCCAAGTCAGTTAGCGGATTAGTTCATTACAGCACTAAAGACTGACCTCTAAAATCACTGTCCCTATACATTGACTTTTCTCGCCCTAATCCCAACTTACTATGCTTGTGAATATGATCACTTTACGTTGAGTCATAGATACATAAAGATTGGTGACCTAACAATATTAGTGAAGTGATAGTGATGGACTATATACTGTCTACTAGTCATTTTTATGAACAACAGCTAATATACAGGCAAACTACAAAGTTAGAAGGGGTATTTTTCCTTATGGTATTCAAGAGAAAAACCACAGCCCGGTTCAAAAATAGCATTACTCGGTGCTAAAATCTCATAATACCAAGCCTATATTTAATACCCAATTTAACTGCAGTTTCAATGTCTTTCCGAAACATCTTTCTGGTCAAGGCAATCTGTCACTGTGGGCCCTCTACATGCCCCACAGAAAGAAGAGGCCTACTTGATAAAAACCGGTCCCCTTCTCTTCCCAGAAAGAGAAAGAAAAGGTGTCTTGACCCAAAAATATTCCTTTTCAAAAAAAATTTTGTTACTAGCTCTCTGGCCCTACCCTTATTCCTATAAAAACCTTCCACTTTGCACAGCTGCTGGGAGCAGCTTCCAGGTGCCCAATTCATGAATTGGCTTAATAAAGCCAATTAGACCTTCAAATTTACAGAATTTTTGTTAACAATGGCAATCTAGATGACCTGTAAAGGGGTGGAAAATCTAAGACCACATCCTCAGTTTTTAAAAAATCATTAGTTCATTAAAATATGCAAGTTTCTCCAGTATGTCATGAAATCAAATCTAAACTAAGAGACAGAGAAAAAGAAAAATAGGGACAGAGTGAGTTAATAAATGTAACGGTTTTTCCTCCCTTCTCAGCTCCACAGCCCCATTCCTCAAGAAAAATGAGGAAAGAATACGAAATAGGATAGGAATCATAAAACTGAAAGGCTCAGAAGCTTTCTGAGATGTATTATGAAATTAAAACAAGTATGTCAAGTATAAAGAGTTTGGCCAAGTCTTGGGGGTTTGACTTATATTATTAAAAACTTGATATTAAGGGATGCGATGAAAAGCAAAAAAATATATCTGTTGTAGCAAAATATCTTAGATCTATGTCAAAGTTTCAAGGCCTAGATTTTCTGGGGCTAGAACAATGACAGCAAAACCTACTTGTTTGTAAAAGATAAAATTTAACTCACCTTTTGTGTCCTCAACCATATCCAGTTCAAGCGCCTTGGTTCCATCAAAGCAAAAAGCCCTAATGGAATTCAGCCCTAATAATAAAGCATTCTGCTTTATTTTTTCTACTTTGTTGGATATTTTGTCCAGTGCTATTACTTCTCCCTAAACAAACAAAATACATAAAGTGTAAATACAGAACAATTGTGAAAATTATTAAAAACTAAGAAAACTATGAAAAATTATGGTCTTCCTCACTTTCCGCATACCCTAGTTTTAAAGTTGAATTCATTAATCAAATGTGTATGGAACTTATATTAAATATTTATTGTGTTTCCTTTAAAAAAACAAATCCTTCTTGCCAAACAATTTTCTTATAACACCCACCTACTTTTAATCAACAAAACTCAAAACCAAAAATAGTGTTTGCGATCCTTTAAAGAAACTTAAGAACATCAACTGGAGTTAAACATTAAAAATCACCAACCTGATGCACCTTGCTCACCTCTGAAGGAGCATGACCTAATGCCCTGAGACATCTGCCTCCTGGTGCTTTAAGGCACAGACAAATATTACGTACAAAATCAGTCCTTATCTCAATATTTTCTAAGCTACACACAAAATTCATGTGAATTCTGACAACTAAAGACAGAAAAATATTAAGTGTATATCACAGCAAAATGTTCCAGACTGGTATAAAACGTAGTTCAAAAATAATTTTAAATGCTAATACTTCAGCTAAGTCAAAGTTGATAAAAACAAGACGTTCTTTTCACAAATGTATTGCTATATTCATAGGATATTTAAACCATACTACGGAATAACATTGCGGAGATGGTAAAATGAACCCTTCGATGTATTTGCTTGTTTCGCTCCCTTTCTATACACTGCCCTTGCATGATACATGCATCAACTGCATAGACTACAGTACCAGGAATCGGTGATGCTGTTCCCAAATGTGACGCCAGGTTTAATGGTAGACATAGCTCCAATAACTACTTGGACAAACAGAAAAACTATTTCAAGTGAGCTGAACTGAAAAAAGTAGGCAAAAACAACAGAATAAGGCTCAAATGTACTGTAGTGAAGGAGCAACTCCACTAACTGAAAGCAATTTTATTTTATTATTTTTTTATTTTTTAATTTTATTTTTTTTTGTTCAATTATAGTTATTTGCATCCTCTCCCCTTGAAAGCAATTTTTACAAAAGTATGGACAGGAGGGTAAACTTACACAAAATTTAACTATCAAAATAAATCAACAATAAATCAAAAGCAGCAACAAAATCTAGAATTCATTCTGGCTCAAATATCTCTGTTATGGTTGTTCATTTGTATATTGCTGGCCCATCGGGAGAGACTGCCTAACTTCAGTTCAATCCCCCACGTATCCTCATCCTTTGCCACTTACTTTGCAATACCCTGCCATTCTGACTCAGGCTCAGCTGTGTGGCTTGCATTGGCCAATGGGATGAGAGTAAATGTGATGCAAAGAGAGAAATGAAAAGCACTTGTCCTATTTTGCCCTCAGCCAAGGCTAATCCTCAATGTTTTCCCTCAGCTCAGCTAGCCCCCTGTTCCTAGCAGGAGGATAAGAAATGCATGGACCAGAAGCGGGGCACCCTAGTGGTCTCTGCTAAGGTCACTTTAGACAAGCCAACACCAACAAAAACCAAGTGAATGAGCCCCCCCAAGATCATCAGAACCCCGAGCTAACGTACTGTGGATAAGGTGTACAAGCAAGCCTAGCGGAGATCGGCTGAATCCCAGACTCCAGGGCTGAGTACGACTTTCGTTACATGACGCAAAGGCTTTGTGGTTGTTTTTACATGGCAGTATAGAACCAAGATACCACAGGTACAACGATGACATCCAGACTCTATTTGTTAAGACTTCTTACTAGAGAGAGTAAAATTTCTATGAAGAAACAGCTCTAAGCAAATACAATAAATATGACACTAAACGAAAGGGGACGAAAGTTATCTTTCTTAGTTACTTAAGGTTACTCACTGAGGTTAACCTTGTGCTACTGCGAGAGAGTACACGAGTGTGCATATACAAGGGGGCCCAAAAAACAGAATTACCTTCTGGAGGGCGGGCCCCGTGCAGTACAGGCTTCCCCCATTAGGGAAGTGTTCTAGGAGCCCATCTCTATCAGTGCACCAGCTGGCGCTGTCATGAGAGGCTGCATTTGGCTTCAGTGAAATTTTTTTGAAGACTCTTTCAAAACACTTGCCCGTTTCATGATGGGGGATTCATGAGCGCACCTGCCCACACCGCACTGAGCGTTCAGCAGTTTTTCACCAAACACAGCATGATCCCCATGCCCCACCCCCCTATTCACCCCATCTTGCTCCAAAGGACTTTTTTTTTTCCCCAGATGAAAAAAGTCCTCAAAGGGAAACATTTTGCCGATGTGGAAGAGGTGAAACAAACAATGGCACAAACACTAAAAGGCATCAACATCGGTGAGTTCAAAAACCGTTTTGAGCAGTGGGAAAAAACGTCTCAATATGTGTACTGCATCAAATGGAGAGTATTCTGAAGGTGACTGAAGTTTAAACATGTAAGGATAATATATACACAACTTTTTATAAATAAATTCTGGGGTTTTGGGGGGCCTCCCCTCGTATATACACACACAATACATGTACACAGTGCTCATATACTTGTATATACATAGCATATGTATTCAAACACACGTGTAGTGCAGAGATAGATTTAACCCTTTAGTCACTTTAGTAAAAATATATTTTCAGATTTATATATGTTCTACCCCTTGCTGTGACATTTCGATGTTTCAGAACGGTGCTAACATTGAACACTAATGTGTAAGTACAGGGTGGGGAAAAGCAGTTGGTTTTACACTTGTGTGTACATGAAACACAGTTTATTCTTGTATTATTATTTATGATTATTTCATTATTTTTCACACAAACAACTGTACATCCAGTTTTCCCCCATCTTGTGTGTGAATTTTCATCAGAAGTCTTTATGAGTAATTAAATTTCACACTAACAAAAGAGAAAAGCTACAATTTCATCTTGACACAGTAAATGTTCCACTATTTTGCGTGGAACCTTGCTGTAAATCATTTCATCGTCCAAAGAATCATCAAATACACATCAAAAATGGGTCAACTTCTGGTTAAGACTGGGGAGTATGTAAACGCTGTGTTCCCCTCCTCCCACGATCATCACTGAGAACGAGCTGAAGAACAGCTGAACAAAAGTCCTGTCCCTGAGGAATATAAAGAAGCCACATCAATACAGGTAGGAGGGGCGGAGACACAGAGCAGACTCAGTGTGGTGACTAAAAATCGAGAGGGATCCTTTGGCTGTGGAGGTACCCCCTGAGGAACCAGGGGTCCCAGCCTCACACCTGGCTCCAATGCCGGGAAGAGGAGTCCCCATAACATCTGTCTGTGAAGACAAGTACGGACTGCACCAGAGTGACAGAGGGCTGCTGGAGACTCGGGTGTTCCTCTGGAGGAGCCTGAAATTGTTCACTCACAAATTCACTCACTCTGGGCTACAGTGCAGGGGCAGAAGCTTGAAAAGCACCAGGGACGTACGGGGAGGAACTGAACTGACCAGCTTCAGGGTGAAGACTAAAGGAGCAGGGATCAGGGCAGCTCTCCCTGGAGACCAAGTGCTGGCAGTTGCCATTGTTCCTTTGTTGAGGGCTTCTCCAATCCTGCCAGCGGGGTACCCGTTCTGCTCTCCATTAACCTTGTGAACACAGTTCACTCTAACTATGTGATTCCCTGAGACTATTCCCACAAAATTCACACACCCAGCCCAAGCCTCTTCTAGAAGTTCCTCCATATAAGTGACCTGCCTCAGGTCGCTCTGCGAACTTTACAAAATCTCTGAAAGGTTGAATGAAGCCCAAGCACCAGCTGGTCTCTGTCTGTTTTGTAGCTCTTGCTAAAAGTCCCAAAACTAGCACAAGGGGTGACCAGTCTCAGCTTGCATTGTAACTCCCATCAGGTGGCTCCAAGCCTGGCATAAGCGATGGACATTCTTGGCCAAAAACATAGCTTCAACTAAGCAGCCACTAGCCTGGCACAGCAGCAGCCGACCTCAGGTCACAGCATGGTGCCCACCAAAGGGCACTAGTGGCAGCCGCCCTTGATTTGCAGCATAGCCTCTGCCAAGTGCTCCCAAGCTCGGCATAAGCAGCAACCAATAGACAGATCACTCTGTGGCTCCTGCCAAGAGGCCTAAAGCCTGGCACAAGGAAGGGTTGACCTTAGCCTGCACCAGAACCGTAATGACTCAATGGACGGCTTCAGACCATACCACAGTATCACCCAACCACCTGCCCGGATGATTCAACTGAGGGGCAGACTTGGTTGGCACAAGAGCCCAGCTTGAGCTACTCTCTCGCTCCTGGTATCAGTCCCTGTACAACAGCTCATGCACTGTAGTTATGGCCAACCCTTTCAGCCAGTGGCCCAAGAGTCAACACCAGCCACTAATTTGCCAACAGTAATCAAGGCTCAACTGCATTAGGAGGGCACACACAACCCCTGGAGCACCAAGTTCAGGTGACCAAGGAGAGTGTGCCACTGGACCCCATAGGACAGCAGTCTCCAACCTTTTTGGCACCAGGGACCAGTTTTGTGGAGGACAATTTTTCCACGGATAGGAGTGGGGTGGGGAAGACAGGAGGCGGAGCTGAGGCAGTAATCCCAGCCAAGCTTTACCCACAGCTCACCTGCTGCTGTGCAGCCCGGTTCCTAACAGGCCACGGACAGATACTAGTCCACAGCCCAGGGGTTGGGGACCCCTGCCATAGGACACTTACTACCTAAGGTCACTCTGCCAAGACCAGGTGACATAGCAGTTTTACCTAGTACATAGAAACAAACACAGAGAGTTAGCTGAAATGAGGACCCAAAAAATTGTCCCAAGTGAAAGAACAGGACAAAACTCCATAAAAAGAACAAATGGAGACAATCAATCTACTAGATATAGAGTTCAAAATACTGGTTATAAGGCAGTTCAATGAACTTAGGGGAGGAGTACATGAACTCAATGAGAACTTAAACAAAGATACTGGGAACATAAAAATGGAGTTAGAAAACAAGAAAGAACCAGTCAGAAATGAAGACTACAATTACTGCAATGAAGAATACACTAGAAGGAATCAACAGCAGATTAGATAACACAGGGGACTGAATAAGTAATCTGAGACACAAGGTAGCAGAAGACACACAAATAGAACAGCAAAAAGAATTCAATAAAATGAGGAGAATTTAAAGGACCTGTGGGACAATACCAAGCATACCTACATTCACAAAATAGAGGTAACCAGTAGGAGAAGAGAGTGAGCATTAAGCAATTCAAAAATCTATTTGAAAAATAATGATTGAAAACTTCCCTAACATGGGGAAGGAAATAAACATACAAGTCCAGGAAGCCCGGAGAGCCCCAAACGAGATGAACCCTAAGAGGCCCACACCAAGACACATCATAATAAATTGCCAAAGGTAAAAGACAAAGAGAGAATCTTAGAAGTACCAAGAAATAAGCAGTCAGTTACCTACAAGGGAGAAGACTGTCAGTTGATTTCTCATGAGAAACTTTGTGGGCCAGAAGGGATTGGCAAATAGTATTCAAAGAGATAAAAGGTAAAGACCTACAACTAAGATTCCTGTACCCAGCAATGCTGTCACTGGGAATCAAAGGAGAGTTTTCCAGACAAGAAAAAGCCAAAGGTTTATCACCACTAAATTAGTATTTCAATAAATGTTCAAGGGACTTCTTGAAGTAGAAAAGATAAAAAACGTGAATTAGAAAATAGTGCAAAAATAAAATTTTCACTGACAAAGCAAATATTTAATAGTAAAAGTAGTGGATCAACCAACTACAAAGCTAGTGCAAAGGTCAAAAGGCAAAAGTAGGGAGATTACATGTAATTACGACAATAAATTATGGGATATACAGAAAAACACACTCACAAAATAAGGAAAAAACAATGACAAAAACAAATGCAAAGAGGGTAAAAAAAATTGCAGTGATTTTGGAATGTGTTTCGAACTTAAGTGACTATCAACTTAAAACAAATTGCCATGAACATAGCTTGTAGCGTGTGAACCCTATGGTAACCACACACCAAAAATCTACAAGACATACACAAAAATAAAGTGTGGGAATCCAAACACAAACTGTAGAAAGCCATCAGCATGTAAGAGAAGAGAAAAAGGAACAGAGAATTACAAAAACAATCAGAAAACAAGAAACTGGCAATAACTACACACCTATCAATAATAACTTTAAATGCTAGTGGACTACCGTATTTTGCTGTGTATAATGCTCACATTTTTGCCCAAATTTTTGAGGGAAAAATAAGGGTGCGTATTATAAATGGGTAGTACCTGAAATACCTTGTATCTCTTCTTGTGTTTTGTAATTACTTGTTACATAAAATTTCTTGTCATAATATATTCAAACATAAATGCTAACATTCCTTTATAATACAAAATAAAGTATCTAAATATAAATAAATAAACAATTGAATTAAAAATTAAAATGAAAAGTTTTTTTCCTGAAAGTCTGGGCCCAAAATGTGGGTGTGCATTTTACATGGGAGCTCATTATACATGGCAAAATAAGGTAAATGCTCCAATCCTATCTCCATGAATAAACTGTCTCATGCTACCATTGGAAGCCACCTGTGCATACATTTCTATCAGAACTCACCTACACAAAGATAATATTCCGGGAATTTTCCCATTCCCTCTGGTGTTACCAATTTCCCTTTTAGTGTGTATCTTTGTCACCAACATATAAACTTTATTTCCCTCATCTTAAAAAAATGCTCCCTGACTTTACCTCCAACTACTGCCCCATTTCTCTGCTCTCTTATAAAAACAACCCCTTCTCTTAGCCCTGGCTGGTGTAGCTCAGTGAATTGAGCACGGGCTGGAAACCAGAGGGTCCCGGTTCGATTCCCAGTCAGGGCACATGCCTGGGTTGAAGGCCAGGTCCCCATGAGGGCCATGTGAGAGGCAACCATACATTGCTGTTTCTCTCCCTGTCTCCCTCCCTTCCCCTCTCTCTAAAAATAAATTTAAAAAAAAAAAAAAACAAAAAAAAAAACCTTCTCCTCAAAGGAACTGTCTCAATTCATTTTGATTCCTCTCACTCTCACTCTGAGCAAGCATTCCCAATTACCAAAGCTGCTCACAACCAAGTCACCAGTCACCTGCATGGCACTAAATTCTCTGGGAGCTCAGTCCTCCAAACACGTGGCTTAGCAACCACATGTGACACAGCTGATCTCGTCATTGTCTCTCAGCCCCTTT